>ML101337.1:0-102031 GCA_003697995.1 Taxidea taxus jeffersonii | reverse complement strand
TTTTGGTTTTGTTGACTGTTTCCTTTGCTGTGCAAAAGCTTTTTATCATAATGAAGTCCCAATAGTTCATTTTTTTCCTTGCTTCCCTTGCCTTTGGTGTTGTTCCTAGGAAGAAGTTGCTGCGGCTGATGTCGAAGAGGTTGCTGCCTGTGTTCTCCGCAAGGATTTTGATGGATTCCTTTCTCACATTGAGGTCCTTCATCCGTTTTGAGTCTATTTTCATGTGTGGTGTAAGGAAATGGTCCAATTTCATTTTTCTGCATGTGGCTGTCCAATTTTCCCAACACCATTTGTTGAAGAGGCTGTCTTTTTTCCATTGGATATTCTTTCCTGCTTTGTCGAAGATTAGTTGACCATAGAGTTGAGGGTCTATTTCTGGGCTCTCTATTCTGTTCCATTGATCTATGTGTCTGTTTTTGTGCCAGTGCCATACTGTCTTGATGATGACAGCTTTGTAGTAGAGCTTGAAGTCGGGAATTGTGATGCCACCAACTTTGGCTTTCTTTTTCAATATTCCTTTGGCTATTCGAGGTCTTTTCTGGTTCCATATACATTTTAGGATTATTTGTTCCATTTCTTTGAAAAATTTGGATGGGATTTTGATAGGCATTGCATTAAATGTGTAGATAGCTTTAGGTAGCATAGACATTTTCACAATATTTATTCTTCCAATCCATGAGCATGGAACATTTTTCCATGTCTTTGTGTCTTCCTCAATTTCTTTCATGAGTACTTTATAGTTCTCTGAGTATAGATTCTTTGCCTCTTTCGTTAGGTTTATTCCTAGGTATCTTATGGTTTTGGGTGTAATTGTAAATGGGATTGACTCCTTAATTTCTCTTTCTTCTGTCTTGTTGTTGGTGTAAAGAAATGCAACTGATTTCTGTGCATTGATTTTATATCCTGACACTTTACTGAATTCCTGTACAAGCTCTAGCAGTTTTGGAGTGGAGCCTTTTGGGTTTTCCACATATAGTATCATATCATCTGCAAAGAGTGATAGTTTGACTTCTTCTTTGCCGATTTGGATGCCTTTAATTTCTTTTTGTTGTCTGATTGCTGAGGCTAGGACTTCTAGTACTATGTTGAATAGCAGTGGTGATAGCGGACATCCCTGCCGTGTTCCTGACCTTAACGGAAAAGCTCTCAGTTTTTCTCCATTGAGAATGATACTTGCAGTGGGTTTTTCATAGATGGCTTTGATAATATTGAGGCATGTGCCTTCTATCCCTACACTTTGAAGAGTTTTGATTAGGAAGGGATGTTGCACTTTGTCAAATGCTTTTTCAGCATCTATTGAGAGTATCATATGGTTCTTGTTCTTTCTTTTGTTAATGTATTGTATCACATTGATTGATTTGCGGATGTTGAACCAACCCTGCTGCGCTGGAATAAATCCCACTTGGTCGTGGTGAATAATCCTTTTAATGTACTGTTGGATCCTATTGGCTAGTATTTTGGTGAGAATTTTTGCATCTGTGTTCATCAAGGATATTGGTCTGTAATTCTCTTTTTTGATGGGATCCTTGTCTGGTTTGGGGATCAAGGTGATGCTGGCCTCATAAAATGAGTTTGGAAGTTTTCCTTCCATTTCTATTTTTTGGAACAGTTTCAGGAGAATAGGAATTAATTCTTCTTTAAATGTTTGGTAGAATTCCCCTGGGAAGCCATCTGGCCCTGGGCTTTTGTTTGTTTGGAGATTTTTGGTGACTGTTTCAATCTCCTTACTGGTGATGGGCCTATTCAGGTTTTCTATTTCTTCCTGGTTCAGTTTTGGCATTTTATATGTCTCTAGGAAAGCATCCATTTCTTCCAGATTGTCAAATTTGTTGGCATAGAGTTGCTCATAATATATTCTTATGATTGTTTGTATTTCTTTGGTGTTGGTTGTGATCTCTCCTCTTTCATTCATGATTTTATTTATTTGGGTCCTTTCTCTTTTCTTTTTGATAAGTCTGGCCAGGGGTTTATCAATCTTATTAATTCTTTCAAAGAACCAGCTCCTAGTTTCATTGATTTGCTCTATTGATTTTTGGTTTCTATTTCATTGATTTCTGCTTTGATCTTTATTATTTCTCTTCTCCTGCTGGGTTTAGGCTTTCCTTGTCGTTCTTTCTCGAGCTCCTTTAGGTGTAGGGTTAGACTGTGTATTTGAGACCTTTCCTGTTTCTTGAGATAGGCTTGTATCGCTATATATTTTCCTCTCGGGACTGCCTTTGCTGTGTCCCACAGATTTTGGACCATTGTGTTTTCATTATCATTTGTTTCCATGTTTTTTTTCAATTCTTCTTTAATTTCCTGTTTGACCCATTCATTCTTTAGAAGGATGCTGTTGAGTCTCCATGTATTTGTGCTCTTTCCAAATTTCCTCTTGTGATTGAGTTCTAGCTTCAGAGCATTGTGGTCTGAAAATATGCAGGGAATGATCCCAATCTTTTGATATCGGTTGAGACCTGATTTATGACCCAGGATGTGATCTATTCTGGAGAATGTTCCATGGGCACTGGAAAAGAATGTGTATTCTGTTGCTTTGGGATGGAATGTTCTGAATATATCTGTGATGTCCATCTGCTCCAGTGTGTCACTTAAGACCTTTATTTCCTTGTTGATCTTTTGCTTGGATAATCTGTCCATTTCAGTGAGGGGTATGTTAAAGTCTCCAACTATTATTGTATTCTTGTCAATGTGTTTCTTTGATTTTGTTATTAGTTGGTTTATATAGTTGACTGCTCTCATGTTAGGGGCATAGATATTTAAAATTGTTAGATCTTCTTGTTGGACAGACCCTTTGAGTATTACATGGAACTTTTAATGCTTCCCAATAGAATTCATTGTCCTTAACTATTAATTGTTTCCTTGTTGTATTCAAGTCAGTTCTCATTTTGACCTTAATTCATTTGTCAGATTGCCTATTCTTCTCAAATTATAGGCCCTGTATGCCCAGAAGGTTCTATTAATTGTTCCCCGAATACACTTCGCTAAATCTGCTTGTTTTAATTTATAAAGATTATATGCAAAATAATATATATATAAGATATGTATGTCTGTTTTGAAGTATAACAATCAAATGAACACTATGATTCTCCTTCTCTTCCCCAACTTTGGGCCAGCACATTACCACTGTGTCTGCCTGTGTGATGCTTTTTCATTCTTGCTTCTCAAGTTTTCACTCATGCCCTTTGTCCCTGTCTGCAATGCCTCCTGTGCTCCTCCATGTCCTTTTAAAATTTTGGTCAGGTCCTACTTCCTGCATGAAGCTTTTCTGCACTACAACCCATAATTTCCCTTTCCCTGAGTTCTCACTGCCCCTGTGGGGCATACTGCTCATTAGGCATTTCAATAATGCTGCCTTTATCATATGGTGCCTCTTGTGTGCTTTGCCTGTCAACTAGATGGCAAGAGCACCATAGGTAAGGACATCTCCTATGATGTCCTTGCATTGCACTTAATAGATACTTAATAGTTACCACTACCCTAAAAAATTCTGATGTCAAGATAACGATGAAGTGGATAGAACAATGAGTGGGATCTCAAAATCTGTGTTTAATTCTGGATCTCTGATTCCTACTAGATGTAACCCTGGGCAGTGTAATTAATTTCTTTGTTAATTTCTTAATTTCATACATAGACACACACATGCATACATCATTTCGTAGGGTTGTTCTGAAAATTAAAAGAGGTAAGGTGTCTGAAAATCCTGTAGGTATGTGTATATGCATATATATGTGTGGATACATATGTGTGTATGAGTATGTGTGTGTGTGTATGTGTGTGTTTTAATGCTTGTTTATCTTAGGTAATATATCCAAGGAAGTCATATGTATTATTACTTAGCAGTATATTCAAGATTTTATTAGCAACATAGAGAAATACTTGTTGTGATATATGGAACGGCCCTGTGCTCCTGGGCTCAATCATGTCTTTATAATGTTTGAATTATGGATTAGATCTCATATTCTTTTAATTACCTTGGGGTGCTAGGGGTCTCCATTTCTGTTTAATTGATCCACATAATTTAAATAATTAATAAGTTGAGCAAATTGAATAGGAGGCCTGGTTCAGACAGTTGCAGTTTTCAATCAGGCAACCAAAAACAACAGGGACAGAATTTTAAGGAAGCATTGAGATTAAGCAGCAATTATGAGAAACAGCATCTAAAGATAGATGACTCCCACACATTACATTTATTATGCAGAATGCCATTGCATTAAAAAATAAAATTTCTTTTAAAACATCTGAAACAGATGTTGTGTTTACCTACCCACAAGTGATCATTAATATCCTTCAACAATTTTCATTTGCATTTAAGAATCCTTGAGCTGAAACTATAGATTCTTATTCGTTGCATCAGTTTTCAGATGAGGAAAGCCAGATCCAGACAGTTTCTGTGGTTTGTCTAATTAGCATTTATCTGATTAGTGCTGGAACTCTGCTCTCCTAAATCTGAGTCCTTTTCATAAGATTCTGTTGCCTTAAATTATTATTATTTTTTTTAGTAGAGTGATTTTCAGGTTTTTTGAAGTCATAGACTCTCTTTTGCAGATAGTCAATGCATGAAGCACCTAAAAGTAACTTGCTGTACGGGGTGAGGTTTCACGGATTAGAGCCTCTCATACTCTCTTCTCCCACAGCTAGTGGCAACCAAAGATACTTCCATGTAACCCACATAACCACGTAAAAGTTGTAGTCTTTCCTTTAATAGTAGCAGATATATATGCATATATTTAAGGACATATTGAAGTTTAAGGTTAATGGATAAAGATAATTTTTTTTCAATATCTGGGTAATTTTGGTCATGTAGGAATGTGAAAATTATTGACTGAAAACTAAATACAGTGAATCCGCCATTGTATACACTTTCTCTGTGCATTTATGTCAGCGCCTCTCTTTTGTAATTTAAACACTTCTAATGTTGGATTGGATTCTTGTGAGTTATGGCAAATTGGGTCCACAATAGAAATATTTTCGAACAGCAACTGAAACTTTGAAGGAATATCTACAGTAACCCACTGGCTGGAAGGTTTATTTAATCTTCATTATACATTGCTACCATGCCCTTGCCACGAAATGAATTGTAACATTTTAAAAAATTTTTTTTAAAGATTTGATTTATTTTTTTGAAAGACAGAGATCACAAGTAGGCAGAGAGGTAGGCAGAGAGAGAGGAAGGGAAGCAGGCTCCCCGCTGAGCAGAGAGTCCCATGCGAGACTCGATCCTAGGATGCTGGGATCATGACCTGAGCCGAAGGCAGAGGCTTTAACCCACTGAGCCACCCAGGCACCCATGAATTGTAACATTTTTATGCAGTTGAAAGTGCAGCCATTCACTTGCTGCTTGACAGAGCCATTTCTTGATGGGCTGCGCCTCTGTGTTATCATGTCAACTCCCTCTTGTTTGTATCTGAAGCTATGGGGAGTTGGAAGTCAACAAAGTAAGTTACACACTCGCAGGGGGGACCTGCTATGCATGAAGCTCTAATCATTACAGGTCTCTGATTTGAAGCCTTGTACCCAGGTGCCTGGTAAAATGACAGAAGAAAGCAGGCCGTGTTATGAGAAGACAATGTTGCTATGCCAGTCTGTCATTGTTATTTCTCCTTTTATGTCTCTTTCAAATCTTTCTTTTGTTAAATAATCTAATCCTTACTTGGGATTCTATATCATGTTAACTGACAGGTTTATACTGTAATGCAGGAAAAAATAAAAAACAACACTAGGCCATTTTAGAGGACAGAGGATGAAAATTACTCACAGACTATATGGTTTTCAATTTACTTTTTCAATTTTGGAAAGCAGTGAGGATTCATGTTTTTATTCCTTCATTAAAAAAACATTTACTGAGTACCAAGTATGTACCATCAACTGAACTAAGCCTTGGGGGTTTGAAGATATATTTAGTGTGAGCTTGTGGTAGAAAGGAGGAAGCACATAATTAAAATACTGGCAATTTATCACAACTGGGGCTGTTGCAGAGCAGAAAGGACTTCTGGAACCTCAGCATGGTCTTGGGAAGAGAGATAGTTTCAGAGAGAAGCTGATCTTTGAATGGGGTGCTTAAATGTGAGGAGGGCTTTGCTGTAACCAAAGCTATGGCCAACATTCAAGGCTGGGAAGGAAGTAGTATGCTGAGGGCTTGCAAAGTCCTCTAGGAGCAGCACAGTGACTTGATAAAGGGGTTGAGGACACCTCCTTGGTGAATAGAAGCTGCAGGCATACTGATATGTTTGGGATTACAGAGTCAGGATCTAGATGTGTGTCTAGGGGGTAGAGTAAATGACCTGATGTAATAAAGGTTATGGGAAACAACCCAATTGTCCATCAATGGATGAGTAGGTAAACAAAATATGGCATATGCATACAATGGACTATTATTCTGTCTTAAACAGAAAGGAAATTCTAAAACATGTTACAGCATGGATCAACGATGAGGACATTATGTTAACAGAAATAAGCTCATCGTAAAAGACAAATATTATATGATTCCACTTATATGAGGTACTTAGAGTGTCAAATTCATACATAGAAGGTAGAATGGTGGTTTTAAGGGGCTGATGGGAGGAGGTAGTGGGGAGTTGTTAAAGGGTGTAGAGTTTCAGTTGGGAAAGATGAACAGGTTCTGGAGAAAGATGACGATGATGGTAGTACAATATGAATGTACTTAATGTTACAAAAGAAAACATTTAAAAATAGCTAAGATGGTAAATTTTATGTTACCTATATTTTACCATAATAAAAAATTCTTTTTTTTAATAAAAATTTCTTTTGACCATTAAAACAAACTAAATTTATCACAGAGCTTAACCAGACATCAGCACATGTGAGATTTACTCTGGGGGTTTAGGTGACTGCAGGTTCAATATGATGGTGATTAGATTGCCAGAAACAAGACAGATGTACATAAAGTTTCCTTTGTGGGTTAATTCTAGACAGCAATAGAAGGACAATTTCTGCTCTGTCCTGCATCATGAAATCATGTCTTGTGTATTGTATTCAATTCGGAGTATATACGTTAAGAAGGATTTCAGATATAGGAGGGTTTTTTTTTTTTTTTTCAGTTTTTAGCTTTTAGTTTTAATTTTATATATTTATTTATTTATTTATTTATTTAATTTTATTTTTAAGATAAGAGCAACCAAGATTGGTTAAAGGCCTGAAAACTGACACTTTGGGGAGAGATGAAGAACAAATACCATTTAGGCTAGAAAATGGAAGCTTGGGAAGTTATGTGATTTTTTTGGAAAATATACAGCATTTGTTCATTCACTTTACAAGCATCTCTTTTTTTTTTTTTAAAGATTTATTTATTTATTTTAGAGAGAGAGAGCACAAGTGGGAGAAGGAACAGAAGGAGAGGGAGAGAGAGAATCTCAAGTTTACTCCATGCTGAGCACAGAGACTGATTCAGGGCTTGATTTCACTACCCTGAGATCACGAACTTGAGACCATGACCTCAGCTAAAATCAAGAGTCAGATGCTTAGCTGACTGAGTCACCCAGGCACCCCTCTATAAGGATTTCTTAAGCTTCTAATTTAAGCTGGGCACCAGGCTATGAGTTCAAGATTGAATGGTGAGTAAGATACTTATTTTACCATGAGGATGTCAAATTCTAAAGGGTAGGCAGTGACGGATACATAGGAATGAGTATAAGTTTGGTAACTGCTTCTGAAAGAAGTGAAGATGGTACTGTGGTGCTCTGACCAGAGAGGCCAGCTCCAGAACAAGAAGAAGGGGGAGGGAGAAGCTGTACTTCCTGGGCTTTAAGAATGAGTAGGAATTTGCAAAGCAGAAGAAGCCATTTCAGAACAAAGGTCAGTGATCCTTGAGTGGCCTGGAGAAAGAGGAGAATTTAGGAAGAAGGAAGAAGAGTGCAGGCCGTGAGGCTAGAAAGCAAAGTGAGTTGAAGCCTGAGAGCTCCAAGGAACCAGAAAGAAGCATCAAAGCAGACAATGGCCTGATGAACCTCACCACTGCAAAAATACCAGGGAAGGATAGAGGCTCTGCAGAATCAGCAAAGCATGAATCCTTTCCTCATGTGGAGGAGAATATCAGTGTATAACAAGAGGTCGGACTGGACCAACCAATGTGCACTTAGGCAGGAAGATTGTGGTTAAGCAGAAGACAGAGTTTCCTAAGGATGAGTTGTCTGAAAAATAGGGCAAATGCAACATGTAAGTTTGCTGTTATTAGTGATATTCAAGCAGAGACAGAAGAATTTCTATGTGTCCTAGATGGACTTAGTAATGGCGGAGAGTAGTGGTTCTCAGCCCTGATATCACAGCTGCAGAGCTCCATCCCAGAACCTAGACAGAATCTTTGGAATGGAGCCATGGTATGTACAACTTTTAAAAGGATTCAATTGTTTTTGTAATGTATGTAATTACCAGTCACTATGTCATTTACCTGAAATTAATATAATATTGCATGTCAACTATACTTCAATAAAAAAAAAACTGGGTCGATTTTAATTTGGAGGCAAGGTTGAAACACAAATTGGTAAACTATGAGTTTCATTTCTCCATTTTAGCAATGATGTGGCCATAATAAAATAATCAAATAACTCTTTTGTAAGAAAAATATCGTCCTAGATTGTGTACAGTATACATTTAGGATCCTCTCATCCTAATGTGATGGAGGACAGATGTTGATGGATATGCAACATCTTGTGGAAAAGATCCCCAAAAGTTGAACCTTGTTGGCCAGTGAGCTCTGCACAGTGACTGAGTTGATTTTCCTTATTTTGTCTAGAGCTCCCCTTTCTGCTTTAGAAAGCATGGAATGGCTTAAGAAGTTTGGGTATGTTACTTGTGGGATAAAGTTTCAAAATTTAGCCCATTTTTTATCAAGATGCAAGGAAATTTAAAATCTTTTGCTCTATCATATCACTTCAAATGTCTCTTCTGACCCTGAACTTGTCTGTCTACTGTTGAATCTTTTGTTCAAACATGAAGAAAACAGTGTAAAAGGTCTTACTAAAATAAATGACTATTGATCATTTCCTGTTATGTCATCCTCTAACTCTGCTAGAATAGACTGCTTTTATTCTTGTTCTATTTGATCTTTTTCTTTTATTTGAAAAAATAACAAAACAAACAAAGTCTTTTGAACTTTTGAACGAGGACATAGAAAAATAGAATCCTACTATGAGAAACCCAGCGAAACAGTGATAGAATTAATTCATCTGTCAGATATTTGTTGAGCACCAAGTAAATGCCAGGCTTTTACTGAATTTTCCAAGTAAACTCAGGGGTGAATAAGTCCTAAGGCCTTACCACTTCACTTTAAGTGGGGATATCCCCAGAAACAGCATCTGAAGTAAGGACTATGAGGAAATGCTGAATGTGTAGATGGTGAAGACATTTAAAAGCAAATATCATCTAAAGGGACATAGTAATAAACTTACAAAACAAACTCATATTTTAAGTTAGTCATACAGATAATTAAAAAGAGGGAATATGCTAGGGAATGGAGTAGGGACAACTTGAGTGGGGTTGGTCAGGATAGACTTCTATTCCAAATATGCTTGTCATGAATTTTCCCCAAGTATGAAGAAGAAACTCCTTTTTGCTCTGGTGGGTGGATTGGTCCTGGGTAGATGTGGAGTCCTACAAGTGCACAGCATCAGCTTTCTTGGGAGAGAATGAGGCTGTTCTAACATTCTTTCCTTGCGTCAGGGAAGAAGTCTGCAGGAACTCTGGACCTTGTTCCCACGCTGTTCCTCCTGTGTCTGCTTCCCACAAGTGCACAGGACATTTTTCACTGAAGCCCTTTTCCTATGGTTGTTCAGAGATGCTTTGTGATTTTCCAGCCCTCGATTTTTGTTTTGAACATGCTCTAGCCAGATAGAAAGTTACTTTTATTTTCCCTGTGTTCCAAGAATTTTATATGGATGTAATTTTTATTGGTGATAAAGTCATCCTAACTATAGACTATAGACTGGAAATAATCATAGTGTTTCTATCAAACATTTTAGGGTTGTTCTAGACCTCTGGCTTTCTTGCTTTAGCACACCAGGTTCTGATGTATGACAGACTTAGTGTTTGATATGAGATACCTGTCATCCCTATCTATAATGATCATTTTCAGCCTCCAGGAATATGTCAGATTATTCAGTCTCTGTTTCAGCCCCGTGTGTTATAAACCACTCTGATCCTAAAGTTGGTATATGACTTAAATACGCACCATCTTTTTCACAATGGCCACTACCTATGCATGCACATACAGACACACAGAGACACACACACAGAGACACACACACTCTTTCTCTCATATAGGTCATAGTACATATGTGGAATTGTTTGCTTGACACATCTGTGCTTTCATTCCCAAACATATCAGGGCTCCTTCCATCCCAACCCTTTGCCTTTTTCCTCATTGTAGTTTGTACTTGTTCTTACCCCTGATGCTTGAAGTCCCTCCCTCCCATCTGACTGTGTCTCACACTTACCCCCTTATTTCAGCACCTCCTGGCTGCCAAGGAAAACTGCCCTTCTCTGGCAGAGATGGTGGGGATTAGTGCTAGGTAAGGCTTCAGGAAATAAAATGACATAAGCAAAAGTGTGTGTTTCCCTGTTTTTAAAGACAATATCCATACAATTTACAAATATATAATAGACAGATGAAGGAATTCTTCCTCAAAAGCATTTTTTACCTACAAAAGAATTTATCATAGAATTCTCATGCAATTTAAACAAATCTGATTAATAAGAATTTAATTTACATGAAACTTTTCAGCAATACACTCTGTGAAATCGTACATTTCTGTTATTATATCCTTTAAAATTCTTCATCATCATCATCATTTAGGTTGAGTGGTGAATGATGTTTGCTTTAACATATATAGTGTGGTTAAATCTATATTACACTAACTAGAATGCTTGGCTATTTTTTATTGTAGACTAAAGGAATTTTCTGTTCTCTCATATTAAGTGGAAAATTCTGGGGTGAAGTGGAAAATTATATCCAGTAGTTTGCAGAGTTTGGGGATAATTAATAAGAATAAACTGTCTTTTGAAATTAAAAAAAAAAAAGATTCCAGGGACACCTGGGTGGCTCAGTAATTAAGTGTCTGCCTTTGGCTCAGGTCATGATCCCAGGATCCTGGGATCGAGCCCCACATTGGGCTCCATGCTCAGCAGGGAGTCTGCTTCTTCTTCTCCTACTCCCTCTGCTTGTGTTCCCCCTCTCACTGTCTCTCTCTCTCTCTGTCAAATAAATAAATAAATAAAATCTTAAAAAAAAAGAAAAAAAAGATCCCCACCAAATTGGCATATTCTTTGAGTTTCAAAGAGCAGTGGTGGGGAAGTTTGTACTGATCTATCTACTTTTTTATTCAACATGCTTCTTTTTATTAGACTCTTGCAAGACAGCTCACTATTGTTTGGTAGTGTTATGGGTATCTAGTCCCCCATAATACCCTTAATTACACATACCTAATATGTAGTATTATCTGAGATGGTCTGAAAGTGCTTATGAGTGACATATTTAGACTCTACCTTATTGTTTTTCTTTTGAGTTGTTTCAGTTTTCAGGAACCCTTCTTGTTTTCTCAGAAGATGAATAAACTGTGATTGGCTTCTCTTTTCATGAGCAAATAAAATGATCTGATGCTAAAATATAGCCACATACATTCACAAAAAAATACATTACCTATGGATAACTTTTGTGAACTGGTAACAAGTATGTAATCTCAAATTGCAGCCTATCTACCCTTGAGGCTTGGTTTCCGATGTACTTTCACCCTAGACGTTAGGATTTTTTTCCCTCTGTCTTCTCCCAGGTCAAAACACCCTCGTGATGTAGTCAGGCTTGGATGGTACTCTAGGATCCGAACTGCTGGCTGCTTTCGGATGAGCACTGAGGTTCCACATCTGCCCCAGCAACATCTGCAGCTCTGTCAGCAGGAATCTTCTGGCTGTTTTAACGCAGCATCCTGGAAGCCAGACTTGCTGAGCATTACTGTCTTTCTCAGTTCGCTCAGTCTTTCTGAAACACCACACTGCTCCTGCTCCCTGTGGGCACCACACTTGAAGTAAATGCCAGCTCAAACCTATCATCAGGTAGCAGTCTTATCTGTCCTGCCTTCTGTTCACACCACATGTGGCAAAATCCAGGACAACTTCCCTTAGGTTTTCCTTTCAGTTAGAAAAGGAAATGTGGAGAATCTGATCTAGCTCCATAACATCTTCCCCCTAATCACTGCCAGAATTTGCTCTGTTTCCATAGTACTTAGCTATGCCATTGCTTTGAGCCAAGTTACTGTTACTTCTGCCTTCTCTTAAGAGAAAGCAGAGATTAGAATATCTTGATCTTTGATTTGTGATTTTAAAATCCTTTGTTGACTGGACAATTTTTTGTTTGCAAAATAGTGACCACTTACACCATCAAAAAATATAAACAGTGCAGAAGAGAGAGTAGCATTTAAAAGGAATACAAGTGTATACATTTCTCTATAGTTGTATTATCGTGTTTCCCCCATGTCTTTCTTAATGCATGGCCCTCTTTTAGTTAACTGGAAAAATCTTGCCCATTAAAGATCAGCTTTGTTTTGTTCCTGTCCCTTAAACTATGTGTGTGCATCTTTTCATCCTTTCCTGTAGCATGAAAGTGACAACTTCATTTTCCTGGGCACTGTTAACCCTTCTAACTATTAACTGGTCCCCATGCCTGAATCATCTTTGCATTAGTTATTTACGAAGAGCTTACAGCATGCTACATATTTGCAAGAGAGCTGGGGACCAAAGTGAACAAGTCAGCTTGGTCCTACTCAGGGAGATCCTAGTTTTGCTTGGCACATCACTCTTCCAATATCATCCACCCTATACCTAGCATTTCCATTTCTACTTCCTTTTTAAGTCCTTCTTTTTTTTTTTTTTTAAAGATTTTATTTATTTATTTGTTAGAGAGAGAGAGAGAGTGAGCACAGGCAGACAGAGGCAGAGGGAGAAGCAGGCTCCCTGCCGAGCAAGGAGCCCGATGTGGGACATGATCCCAGGACGCTGGGATCATGACCTGAGCCGAAGGCAGCCGCTTAACCAACTGAGCCACCCAGGTGTCCCTAAGTCCTTCTTTTTTGCTTTAAATGTTTCCCCATTTAAGTTAAAAACTTTTTTTTTTAAAAAAACCTATTTCTAACGCCACAGTTCCTCTTCTTTCCCCTCCTCTCTGCTCACTCTACTCTCCTTCAGTGGTTTTCAGAAACTTGCATAGTCCAGTGCTAGATATTTTTTGGTGAAGCTTGCCTGCTCCAAAGAATCAAAATGAAACCTGTTGCTGTGTCAATTCCTGAGCCCATCTTCGGAGGTTTCTGGTACAACATGTTTAGACTGGGGCCAGGGGGTTTCTAGTTTTAATAAACCACATAGATGACTCTTAACATTGGCAAATTAGGTCACACTGGGCTATGTGACTTGCAACCCTGATGATTCCCCATCTGTCTACTCTACCTAATGTGGATATTCCCTACATTACACTCTCCCAGCCTTGCTCTCTTCTTCTTTCCCACTCTCTTCCAGAAAGACCACCTGGAAACCACCTGGAAAGGCCTCTGCTTCATTTTCCAATCTCTGATGCATATCCAGAACCTGAATCTTTTTTTATTTTTTATTTATTTTTTAAAAAGATTTTTATTTATTTATTTGTTAGAGAGAGAGAGAGAGAGAGAGCGAGCACAGGCAGACAGAGTGGCAGGCAGAGGCAGAGGGAGAAGCAGGCTCCCTGCCAAGCAAGGAGCCCGATGTGGGACTCAATCCCAGGACTCTTGGATCATGACCTGAGCCGAAGGCAGCTGCTTAACCAACTGAGCCATCCAGGCGTCCCCTGAATCTTTTTTAAAATTGTGTTATGTTAGTCACCATAAAATACATCTTTAGTTTTTTTGATGCAGTGTTCCAAGATTCATTGTTTATATATAACACTCAGAGCTCCATGCAATTCTCCAGAACCTGAATCTTTCTAATTATTGTGTTTCCCAGACTTCACTTCTGCTTTTTCATCAACCTAGTGGATATTTCTTCCATCTTCTCCACCGCTCACATTCAACATGTCTGGATGAATTCATCAATTACTTCATCGTCAGACTGGCTTCTCTACTTGAGTCTCTATTTCTATTCATGCCTATCATTTTCTCATTCACCTGGGCTTCAAGCTTCAAACTTCAGAGTCCTACCTCTTTTCCATCCCATGTCTCACCAGACTTTCTGCATAGTCTCTCTTGTATTTCTCTGTCTATTTGACTGCAGTTATCTCTGTTAAGGTCCCTTTTACTTCATATCACAATGGCTGCCATTTCTGTCTGCCTCATCTCCTTGATTTAAGACCCTCTCCAGAGATTCAAATTTATCCCACACTGTCCATTTCACCAGGATGCCAAAGTTCTAATTTAAAAGGAGAAAACTATCTATCAAGGGGATACTCATGCTGTGGCCAGCTAATTTGTTTCTCGAAGGCAAGCTAATGGGAAGCCAAATTGTAATCAGAAAGATGATTGTTGTATATGGCATCAGAGCAGGGGAATTAATTATAGAATTGAGCTGTCTAATGATATAAAGAGAAGTTAGCTGAATACATTGGCCTCCATAAGAAAGAGAAATGTATCATGCAGACTAGATATATCATGTCCTTGCACTAGGTAGGATACCCTCTTGTGGGATAGTGCTTGGCCAATCCCTTATGAAATGCCCCTGGAGATACTAGCACATCCTATTAGTTACCATCAACGTAGGTGGCCTGGGAGCTATCCTCTCATTTATAGATACCTTTACATATCTTTTCTCTGACCCACTACACACTGATTATAAACTTAATTCCTGAGTGGTGGCCCAATGCTCTTTATTCCCAGGTTCTTGAAGGAAAATAGTATCCCAGTAGCCACGATTTATAAAGAATAGTAATATAATAACAGCAATAAAATTAAGAAGAAATTACCCACAGTCTCACACCTTTTAATGATTATTATTAACATTTTGTACATCCCTTTCTATCTCAATATGCATTCTACATTATTACAATTCTGGTATAATATCCATAGATGATGCTTTTCTCTCCATTCCAGGCTTTCCAGTGGAATGCAGTAAAGAAACAGAAAAATAAAACTGAGAGGCTAGAAAAGACTAAGAAAACAAAAACTGAAAAATAAGAAGGTTGATAAGGCAGGTATAATGAAATAATAAACTAGAGAATAAAGAATAAATTTTGCAAGAGAGATGTAATGGAAGAGGCTGGTAAATCCTTTCTACAAAACTAATAATAAAACTGAACAGAATAGTCAAAAACATTTCTGGCTCTAAAACTTGACCACAAGCAAATAATAAATTGAGACACATTTATTGACAAATAAACTTCTGAATTTCAAGTATGAACAGTAAAATTCTGTGGTGTTCTTGTCCAGGGAAGTTGCCTATCCTCACTCCTATCCCCACCTCTTTAGGTGTGGCAGTTCTACAAAAATGAAAAACAGCAGCTCTACTGTGGGGGCTGAGTTGATTTAGAGTAGAGGGGGGGAAAACACATTCAGAGGCATTGCCAGTAAAAGTAACGATCTTGTAAAGGTATGAACAGGGCAGATCTAAGATTGCCCACCTGGTTGGGGGACCAGTGGACTGATAGACTGTCCAGAAATTTAACAGGGAGATCTTAAAACTTGAAGAGCCATAGAAGTGGAAGATAAGCTCTCCTTGCCTCCTGGATGATTGGGAAGCTGCTTACATGTACAGGAGTGACCAGAGAGAGGACAGGCTTTCCATACACGGACTGGAAGGCTATATGCATGCTTAGGGAAGATGTAGAAATCATCAGACTTGAAAATGACTGAACTTCAAATGTGTTTCCAAACAATGCATAGATCCATCTGCATGGGGTTGAACCTAATTGGCATCAGATGTTTGAGCACAGTCTTTAACCAATCATTAGCTGACTATTAAGCCATGAAGACACATAGGCAAACTCTAGAAAGTCAGACTAGGAAGTAAAAATAAGATTATAAAAAAAAAAACCCAGAGACTTCAGTACCTATACATCATGGGAGATACAGATATGGCAGATTTAATCCAAAGAAAATTACTAAGAACAAACAAAACAAACCAGACAAAAAAATTCCAGCAACAACTCTCCTACACACACACAAAATCAGATTCCAGGCCTATTTCAATACATTATCTAAAATTCTCAGTATTCTACAAAATATTATACAGTTATGTAGAGAAGCAGGGAAATGTGATCCCCACTGAGAGAAGAAGAAAGCTGGCATTATAACTTATAATGTTTATAGTAGGCCTAGATGCTATATTTAGCAGACCAAGATGTCAAAACAGCTATTATAAATATGTTCTAAGGGAAACTATGTTTAAAGAATTAAAAGGAAATCTGACAATGACTCAACAAATATAAAATATCAATAAAATAAAAAACTTTTAAAAAGAAACAAATGAAAGTACTGAAGTTAAAAAATATCAATTGAAATGAAAAATACACTAAATAAATTCAACAGTAAAATTCATATGGCTAGAAAAAATGATCACTGCTCTTGCAGACAGATCTATCAAATTTATCCAATTTAAAGAACAAGGAAAATATATAAGAAAATTTAACAGATTCTCAGAGATAAGTAGAACAATGTCAAATTTGCCAACATATGCATAATGGGAGTTTCAGAGGGAGAAAACAGAGAAGAAGAGAGAATATTTGAAGAAATATGGCCAAAACATCCCAAATTTGATGACAAATATCTAAGAGTTCAACAAATAATGAAGATAGACATGAACTTGCTTAACCTGTTAAATGGAATATATGGAAAACATAGCTAATTATATATTTAATCATAAAAGACTGAATGTTTTTGTCTTAAAATCAAGAACAAGACAGGACTTTAAGTATCACTTTTTGTACCCAACATTGTATTGGAGGTTCTAGGACATGTTAGTAAAAAAGCAGAAAGAACAAAGAAAAGAAGGAGAGAAAAAAGAGAGACAGAAGAAGGGGAAGGGAAGAGAGAAGAGGGAAAGAGAAGGAAGGTTGAAAGGTTTGAAAGGAAGAAGTAAAACAGTTTTTATTTTTTTATTGTCAGATGACATTATCTTGTATGTAGAGGATCCTAAGGAATCAACAAAAATTACTAAAACTAATAAATGAGTTTAACAAGGTTACAGAATACGAGATCAATATACCAAAATCAATTTCAAAATACCAGCAACAAACAATCCAAAAATGAAATTAAAACAGTATCATCCACAATAGTACCAAAAGAATAAATATTTAGGGATAAATTGAACAAAAAGAAAAGACCTATACACTGAAGACTACAAAAACATTTTTTTTTTTTAAGATTTTATTTATTTATGTCAGAGAGAGAGCGGGAGTGAGCACAGGCAGGCAGAGAGGCAGGCAGAGAAGAAGAGAGAGGAGGAAGCAGGCTCCTGGCTGAGCAGAGAGCCTGATGTGGGACTCGATCCTAGGACGCTGGGATCATGACCTGAGCCGAAGGCAGCCGCTTAACCAACTGTGCCACCCAGGCGTCCCTACAAAAACATTATTGAGAGAATCTAAAAAGATATAAGTAAGTAGAGAAATATCCCATGTTTATGGATTGGAAAAAATAGTTAAGATGTCAATTCTCCCCAAGTTAATCTACAGATTCAATAGAATCCTTATCAAAATCCCAGCAGATTTTTTGGAGAAATTGATAATATTATCCTAAAATTTATATGGAAATGAAAGGAACTAGAATTGCCAAGATTTTTTAAAAGATTTTATTTATTTGACAGACAGAGATCACAAGTAGGTGGAGAGGCAGGCAGAGAACAAGGGGAAAGCAGGCTCCCTGCTGATCAGAGAGCCTGATGTGGGGCTCGATCCCAGGACCCTGAGATCATGACCTGAGCCGAAGGCAGAGGCTTTAACCCACTGAGCAACCCAGGCGACCAGCCAAGAAATTTTTGAGAAATAAGAACAAAGAGCATCTACATTGCTAAACTTAAAAATTTGTTATAAAGTCACAGAATCAATAGTGTGTGGAGTTTGCATAAAGATAAGTATGTAAATCAGTAAAGCAGAATTCAGAGTCTAGAAATAAATTGTTACACTAATAGTCATTAAAATTTTATAATTAAACATTTTTCACTTTGAGATCATTGTAGATTCACATATAGTTGTAATACATAATACAGAAAGATCTCATGTATTCTTTACTCAGTTTCCTCAATGCTAACATCTTGCAGAATTATTAACTATATTACAGTATAATATAGCCAGGATACTGACATTGATATAGTCAAGACAGAGAACATTTCCATCACCACAAAATTCCTCTTCCTTTTATAGTCCCACACACTTCTCTTCCCTACTCTCATTCTTGACCTATGGTAATGACTAATCTCTTCTCCATTTCTATAACTTTGTCATTTCAAAAATGGTATATAAATGAAATCATATGTATAACATTTTGAAACTGGATTTTTTTTAGCTAGCATCATTTTCTGGAGGTCCATCTAAGTTGTTGAGTGCATCAGTAGCTTTTTCTTTTTTATACTATTGAATTTTTCTTTTTCTTTTTATTGCTGAGTAGTATTCAATGTATGTCTCTACCAACAATTCATGTAACCCAATCACCTGTTAAAGGTGATTTTGGATGTGTGTAAATTTTGGATGTGTCCATTTCTTGGTTATTTACAAAAAGGTTTGCTAAGAAGATTTGTATACAGTATTGCTTTGTTTCTGTTTTTGAGAGAGAGAAAGAGAGAGAGAGAGAGAGAGAGAGAGAGGACCAGTTGGGGGGAAGAGACAGAGAGAGAAGGAGAGAGAATCTTAAGTAGGCTTCCATGCCCAGCACAGCCCCATGTAGGGTTTGATGATCTTGAGATCGTGACCTGAGCTGAAATTGAGTTGGATGCTTAACTGACTGTGCCACCCAGGTGTCCCTGTATAGAGGTTTTTGAATTTTTTTTTTTTTTTTTTTTTGCATACAGTTTTCATTTCTCTGGGATAAATGCCCCAGTTGCTGAATTTATAGAAACCAGCAAACTACTTTCTGGATTAGCTATACTGTTTTACAATCCCACTAGCAACATAAAAATAATCAATTTTTTTCTGCATCTTTGCCAACATTTGGTATTATCACCACTTTTTTATTGTAGCCATTTTGAAAGGTATGTAATGACATCTCATGATGGTTTTAATTTGGAGGTTTCTACTGGTTCTTTTGATATATACTGTCTTAACTATTACAGCTGTATCCTAGGCCTTAATAATGGATAGTTACATTCCTCCCACTTCATTCTTTTTTCCCCTCAAGGTTATTCTAGTTATTCTAGTTCTAATCAATTGTGTGTGTTTTTTTTTTTGAGAAATGTGTAAAGACATGTAAAGACATTTACTAAAAGGATAGTATTTTCAACAAATGGATCTCTGACAATTGGAGATATATCTATCTATATCTCCATATATATATATACTTATATATATATGCCAAAAAAATGAACTTAGACACTTATCTCACATCACATACAAAAGTTCACTTAGATCGGGACGCCTGGATGGCTCAGTTGGTTAAGCGGCTGCCTTCAGCTCAGGTCATGATCCCAGCATCCTGGGATCCAGTCCCACATCGGGCTCCTTGCTCGGTAGGGAGCCTGCTTCTCCCTCTGCCTCTGCCTGCCACTCTGTCTGCCTGTGCTCATTCGCTCTCTCTCCCTCTCTCTCTGACAAATAAATAAACAAAATATTTAAAAAGTTCACTTAGATGGATCCTAGACCTAAATGGGAGATCCAAAACTATAATTCTAGGAGAAAATATAAGAGGAAGTTTTTATGGCCTCGGGTTAGGCAAAGGTATCTTAGTTATATATCAAAGGCACAATCCATAAGCAAGAAAGACTTCAACAACAGTAAAAGCTTTTGCTCTTTAAAAGACCCCAGTTTAGGGGCACTTGGGTGGCTCAGTGGGTTAAAGCCTCTACCTTTGGCTCAGGTCATGATCCCAGGGTCCTGGGATCAAGCCGCACATCAGGCTCTCTGCTCAGCAGGGAGCCTGCTTCCCTTCCTCTCTCTCTGCCTGCCTCTCTGCCTACTTGTGATCTCTGTCTGTCAAATAAATAAATAAAAATCTTAAAAAAAAAAGGATGCCATTTTAGACAGCCTCTTCAAAAAATGGTGTTGGGAAAATTGGACAGCTACATGCAGAAGAATAAAACTAGACCATTTCCTTATACCATATACAAAAACAGACTCAAAATGGATGAAAGACCTAATATGAGACAGGAATCCATCAAAATTCTTGAGGAGAACACAGACAACAAACTCTGTGACCTTGGATGCAGCAACTTCTTGCTAGACACATCTCCAAAGGTAAGGCAAACAAAGACAAAATGAGCTATTGGGACTTCATCAAGACAAAAACTTTTGCACAGCGAAGGAAACAGTCAACAAAACCAAAAGACAACCTACAGAATGAGAGAAGATATCTGCAAATGTCTTATTAGATAAAGGGCTAGCATCCAAAATCTATAAAGAACTTATCAAACTCCATACCCAAAAAACCAAATAATCTAATCAAGAAATGGGCAGAAAACATGAACAGACATTTCTCCAAAGAAGACATCCAAATGGTCATCATGAAAAAAAGTTCAACACGTGAAAAAAATGCTCAACATCCCCAGCATCAGGAAAATACAAATCCAAACCACAATGAGATAACCACTTCACACTAGTCAGAATGGCTAAAATTAACAAGTCAGGAAATGACAGATGTTGGCAAGGATGTGAAAAAAGGGAAACCCTCTTATACTCTTGGTAGAAATGCAAACTGGTGCAGTCACTTTGGAAAACAGCATGGGGGGTTCTCAAAAAGTTGAAAATAGAGCTACCCTAAAACCCAACAATTGAATTACTAGTCATCTACCCAAAGACACAAATGTAGTGATCCAGTGTTTATAGCAGCAATGTCCACAATAGCCAAACTATGGAAAGATCCCAGATGTCCACCAACAGATGAATGGATACAGATGGAATACACAGAATGGGAGAAGATATTTGCAAATGACATGTCAGATAAAGTGCTAGTATCCAAAATCTATAAAGAGCTCAGCAAACTCAACACTCAAAGAATAATCCAATCAAGAAATGGGCAGAGGACATGAACAGACATTTCTGCAAAGAAGACATCCAGATGGCCAACAGACACATGAAAAAGTGCTCCACATCACTGGGCACCAGGGAAATACAAATCAAAACCACAATGAGATACCACCTCACACCAGTCAGAATGGCTAAAATGAACAAGTCAGGAAATGACAGATGCTGGCAAGGATGTGGAGAAAGGGGAACCCTCCTACACTGTTGGTGGGAATGCAAGCTGGTGCAACCACTCTGGAAAACAGCATGGAGGTTCCTCAAAAAATTGAAAAAATAGAGCTACCTTATGACCCAGCAATTGCACTACTGGGTATTTACCCTAAAGATATAAACATAGTGATCTGAAGGGGCACGTGCACCTGAATGTTTATAGCAGCAATGTCCACAATAGCCAAGTTATGGAAAGAACCTAGATGTCCATCAACAGGTGAATGGATAAAGAAGAGTTAGTATATATACACAATGGGATACTATGCAGCCATCAAAAGAAATGAAATCTTGCCATTTGCGACGACATGGATGGAACTAGAGGGTATTATGCTTAACAAAATAAGTCAATCGGAGAAAGATAACTATCATATGATCTCCCTTATATGAGGAAGTGGAGATGCAACAGGGGTGGGGGCTAAGGGGGTAGGAAAAGAATAAATGAAACAAGATGGAATCGGGATGGAGACAAACCAAAAGAGACTCTTAATGTCAAAAAACAAACTGAGGGGGGTGGAGGGAGGGGTGTTGGGAGAGGGTGGTGGGGTTACATTGTATGTTTAAATAAAAAAAAAAGAAAAAAGAAAAAAAAAGATGGAATACACACACACACACACACACTGGAATACTACTCAGCCATCAAAAAAATAGAAAATCTTGTCATTTTCAATGACATGGATGGAACTAGAGGGTATTGTGCTAAGCAAAATAATTCAACCAGAAAAAGACAATTGTCATATGATCTCACATTTGGAATTTAAGAAACGAAACAGAGGATCATAAGGGAAGAGAGGAAAAAATAATACAAGATGAAATCAGAGAGGGAGACAAACCATAATCATAGGAACCAAACTGAGGGCTGCTGGAGGGGAGTTGGGTCAGGGGATGAGGTAATTAGATGGTGGACATTAAGGACGGCACGTGATGTAATGAGCACTGGGTGTTATAGAGGACTGATGAATCGCTGACCTCTACTTCTGAAACTAATAAGATATTATATGTCAATTGAATTTAATTTTTAAAAAATTCAAAAAATATCCCAGTTTAATAAGTAATCACCATTGTTTCACTTGACTTTTAGGAAAGCCTACCTTAGAGGGGGAAAAACCCAAGTTATTTCTAGACTCTTCCTATATCTCTCCAAGAATAAGTAGACACAGAATTCTCTGGAGTAATAGTAGTTAGTGAGCTGGAATATTGGAGCCAGACTGATACCAAAAGACATTTTTCTTCCTTAAAGTGAACTTTCAAAGTTGGTATTATACAGCCCAGCATGTCCTAAACTAGCTCCCAGTCAACTGCTGACTACTGAGGAATCATCATGCCATCATACTTCTCCAAATTGTGATATGTGAGTGATTTATCATGATTTAACATGAATGATTATTTTTGCTTAAAACCTCAAATTCTCTTATGATGAGCAACTAATATTCTTCAACTTGAATCTCAGTTGTTTGCAAATTGACTACATCGTATATCTATGTTTCATTTGCCTGCACAGTAATTGTGTAACTCCAAATGGAATGTGATGATTCTGTACCTGTATTAATTCAGTGTAGTTGTGTGATCATTAGTTTGGGTCCCTGAGATGAAATCATCAAAGTCTAGTCCTTAGCAAGAAATAATGCAATTTTTGTCTTTTCCAAGCATCTTTTGTATTCTACTGGTGATAAACTATATTCTGTTGGCAATAAATGATTACTCAACAGGACAAATGCCATAATATTTTCTCTTTTTAAGCATGAAATCCCAGTCTCTAAGATTGTTTAGTACACACCAGCCTTCAACATTTCCACAGTCATCCATGAGTGCGTATGTAATAATCAACTAAGCCCAATCACTTAAGGACAACTTTGTTGATGACCTTGTCAGAGACATTCTGTTTGTCACACAGGGTTGATGGACTCTTGGTCAGCACACAAGTGACAGAAAATAGTTCTGTCTCAGTGAATTCACTTCTTTGATTCACAGAGTTCACATTAGAGATTGAGTTGCCAAAATTGATATTCAGTAGTATAGCAAATTATACTTCTGTGTCCCTGACTCATTTCTTCCCAAGGGGTTTTGAGTGGTCACCTGTGGTTTAATTTGCAGGAGATCCCTCATTAGAATGACACAGTGTGCTCCCATACTTGAATTTTTAGCCTGATTTCAATATCCAAATGACAGTCTTTTCACTTTTGGCTGTAACCTAACTGATTAGTTTCACAATCTGCTGATTTTGGCAGATAATATTCATAGGAACCATTTCCAAAGATGGAAGAGGCACATGAGGAAAGATAAGAATGAAGATAAAGATAAGAATGAAGATAAGAATGAAGATAAAGCTATAAACCAAACAGGTTCTCATCTCAGCTGTTCTTCATTGAAAACTACTCAAGCTCCACCTCTGCTAATCACCTCAGGTGATTATGGGCAAGTCAGTTAATATCTCTAAGACTCATCTTTAAAGTGGAAGTTGCTGCTTTTTTTCCCTTTCAGTACAAAGAAGATACTATATGCAGAATGCTTAGCATAGGCCCTAGCAGATAGTAAATGATCAATAAATGTTGGGGGTGTTATTAGTATTAATTTTTTCATATTCTAAGTCCATGACAAGGTAGTTTTTTCCAGGCCAAATATTTCCTTCACCAAACTTTAAAATCATAATAGCAGTGATAAAGAAGTGATACACTAATGCGTTGAGCAGAAGATCCTATTTAACTTTATTTAAGATTTACCCACATAATGCTACATCTCAAATTTTGGGAATTTTGTTAATGTGCTGGTTGTGTGTATTTTAAAATTGGAGTGGCTACTTTAAAAACTGGCCCTGGGAATGTACAAAGTACATTTTTCTTAAGTTCCAGTTTCTTCATTGGTAATGTTGGATTAGTAGGATCTGTCTTAAGACTACATTAACAAACACAATGATAACATCAGAAGACGAAACCTACCTCATGGCACACTTTTGGTGATGATCAAAAAGAGGAATAGCCTGAAAAGAAGGTGAGGATTCCAGTACTTCTAAGATTAAATTTAAGCACAAGTAGAACATCTTCCATGGCCATATCTATCTATCTATCTATCTATCATCTATCTATCTATCTATCTATCTATCTATCTATCTATCTATCATCTATCTAGATAGATATATAGTATAAATAGATGACTATATATATTATATTATTTTTCTGCCTAGATAAATTTCCTTTTGTGAGGTACAAAGAAGAATATCTAATAACCTTTCTTGGTATTTGGCTGTTAAAGCCTTTTAATTATTAATGTGGATAGACTTATGCTCATCATCTTGCTATTTTGTTCTTTGAATTTTTCTCCCTAGTCTCATCTTCTTCTGGATTAATTCAGTGCTTGCAGTAATGGATTTTATTTTCTCTATTGACATATTAGCTATATCTCTCTAATTTATTTATTTATTTTAAGAGTTATTTGTTTATTTGAGAGACAGAGGCAGAAGGAGAGGGAGGCAAAAAGACTCCCCATTGAGCAGGGAGCCCAACATGGAGCTTGATCTCAGGACCTCAAGATCATGACCTGAGCTGAAATCCAGAGTCAGATGCTTAACTGACTGGGCCACCCAGGTGCCCCTCTCTCTTTTATTTCTTTAAATGGTTGCTTTAGTATTTACAGTAAGCATCATTAACTTATTAACATCTAGCTTTGTATGTTATGTCACATATAATGTGATACATTATACTGCATTATACATTTTTTACCCATTGTATGCTTTTTGCTATTTTTGTCATACATCATACTACTACATATTTTATATATCCCACTATATTATTATTAATATTCCACTATATTATTATTTAATTATTCAATTATCTTTTAGAGAGATTGAAAGAAAATAAAATTAATTTGTACTTACCCACATATTTACCATTTCCAGTGTTCTTCATTGTGTAGATCCTAAGTTCCTTTTGGTAGCAATTCCACTCTTGTAGTCCAGCTCTGCTAGCGAGGAATTCCTTCAGCTATCTTATTCCTGAAAATGTTTTTATTTTTTCTGGAGTTTTGATGGATAGTTTCACTGAACATTTAGATCTAGATTAGCAGGGGTTTATTTTCAAAGCACTGTAAAGATATGATTTTATTGTCTTTTTTGGGGGGGGGGGCTCCATCCCAGGACCCTGGGATCATAACCTGAGCCAAAGGCAGAGACTTTAACCCACCTGAGCCACCCAGGTGTCCCGATTTTATTGTCTTCTTTTATGATTTTTGAAGACAAGCCCCTGTACATTCTTATTTTTATTTTTCTTATGAAAGCTATCCTTTTTTTTCATCTGAACACTTTCAAGATTTTGTCTTTGTCTTTTGCATTCAGCACTTTGACAACAATGTGCCTAGGTATGCTGTTCTTTGTCTTTATCCTGCTTGGATTTCCCTAGCTTCTTAGATCTGAGAGTTTATGGGTTTTTGTTCTTGTTTTCTTTTTATTAAATATAGGTAATTTTTGACTCTTGTTTCTTCAAGTATTTTTGTGCTCCATTTTCCTACTCTTGACTTTCTGGAACTCCAGTTGCACTTAGACTGCTTTATGTTGCCCCACAGGTCATGCACTGACATTTACTTTTCCTGATTTTCTTATGTCCAATCCTCATGTAAAAATTCTATTGATCTATCTTTAAGTTTAAGCCCTAATTTATTGCTGCTAATAACCTGTTGTTAAATCCATATAGTCAGTTTTTCATTTCAGACATTGTATTTTTCAATTTTATAATTTCCATTTGATGTGTGTGTGCATGTGTGTGTGTGTGTGTGTGTGTGTGTGTGTCCTTGCATTTGACCTTCCATTCTGTGGTAACTTGTGCCTAGTTGAAGAGTTTTGGATGGGAAACTATAAGGATGAATGATAAAATGAACAACCAGTAACTCTTTATATCATCAATAAAACGATATAAATTCCTACATTCCAACATTTGATGTACATAAGCGTTAATTTTAACATTTGTTCTAAACAAGACTTAAATTTTGAAAATACGGTTTATAATTGGATCACAATAATTTAGTGGCAAATAAAAGTGTGTATATTAAAATATGAGGTTTTTACTTATTCAGTAGAAGAACAAAAAGTCTCAGAGTAAATAGCCATGGTTGCCCCCCTCTTGTGAAGTCCTAAAAATTAAATTTCTTCCCTTCACTTTGCTCCTGATTCTTAGTAATTATATCCTGGAGAAGAGAGGAGGATGGGCAATCGCTCTCCCTTGGGAAAATCAGAGGAATTGAATTTCCAAGACTGAGGTCAGAAATTTTGGGAAGTAAACATGTTTTGGCCTGCCCAAGTCCAATTCAATTTGGACTGTGTTCTAAAGGAAGATTTAAGAGAGATGATTTCAGCTTTAGGACAAGAGAAAAAGAGTAATGTGAAGTCACCTAGGATGGAAAACTGAGGCTTGAACCTGTGGCCTTTGCCATGCCGCTCACTGGTGTGTTGCAGGGGGAAGTATACAACTCCTTTTGGTCATATTTGTCTATCCATTTGATCTTTTTATAGTTTCCATTTCTCTGCTAATTTTCACCATCTGTACATTCATTCATCTTTCCCTACATCTGGGTCATGACTGGCTCTCTTTCTTTGAACTTTTTTTTCCCTTTAATTATAAGCTCTGCATTCCTGCTTACTTAAATGTCTATTGTATTTATTATTGTTTTATAATTGTGATTTTTATTGTATATTGTATAAGGTGTATATGTTCTGTAGAGTCAGGATTACATTATTTACCTCTAAAGGGTATTGAGTTTTGTTTTGGTAGCCATTTGAATTAATGGTGAGTCCTTATTGTCCTATGCGTCTTCTTTATATTCTTTATTAAGAGGATCTCCCAAAAGTTCATTTTTGCTTTTGTTTCCTTTGCCTTTGGAGACATGTCTTGAAAGAAGTTACTGTGGCTCATGTTGAAGAGGTTACTGCCTGTTTCTCCTCTAGGATTTTGATAGATTCCTGCCTCACGTTGAAGTCTTTTATCCATTTCGAGTTTATCTTTGTTTATGGTGTAAGAGAATGGCTGAGTTTCATTCTTCCACACATAGCTGCCCAATTTTCCCAGCACCATTTATTGAAGAGACTGTCTTTTTTTCCACTGGATATTTTTTTCTGCTTTGTTGAAGATTATTTTTTTTTTTAGATTTTATTTATTTATTTGACAGAGATCACAGGTAGGCAGAGAGGCAGGCAGAGAGAGAGGAAGGGAAGCAGTCTCCCTGCTGAGCAGAGAGCCCGACCTGACGTGGGGCTCAATCCCAGGACCCTGAGATCATGACCTGAGTGGAAGGCAGAGGCTTTAACCCACCGAGCCACCCAGGTGCCCCGAAGATTATTTGACCATAGAGTTAAGGGTCCATATCTGGGCTCTCTGTTCCACTGGTCTGTGTATCTGTTTTTGTGCCAGTACCATGCTGTCTTGATGACCACAGCTTTTTAGTAAAGCTTGAAATCAGGCATACTGATGCCCTCAGTTTTGTTTTTCTTTTTCAACATTTTCTTAGCAATTCAGGGTCTCTTCTGATTACATTCAAATTTTAGGATTGTTTGTTCCAGCTCTTTGAAAAATGCTGGTGAAGTTTTGATTGGGATGGCATTGAAAGTATAGATAGTTCTATGCAGTATAGACATTTTAACAATGTTTATTCTTCTGATCTATGAGCATGGAATGCTCTTCCATTTTTTGGTGTCTTCTTCAATTGCTTTCATGAGTGTTCTGTAGTTCCTTGAGTACAGATCCTTTACCTCTTTGGTTAGGTTTATTCCCAGGTATCTTAGCGTCCTTGGTGCTATAGTAAATTGAATCGATTCTCTCATTTCCCTTTCTATATTTTCATTGTTAGTGTATAAGAAAGCAACTGATTTCTGTACATTGATTTTGTATCCTGCCACATTACTGAACTGCTGTATAAGTTCTAGTAGCTTGGGTGTGGAGTCTTATATGGGTTTTCCATATAAAGTATCATATCATCTGTGAGGAGAGAGAGTTTGACTTCTTTGCCAATTTGAATACCTTTTATTTCTTTTTGTTGTCTGATTGCTGTTACTAGGACTTCTAGTATATGTTGAATAACAGTGGTGAGAGTGGACATCCTTGTCATGTTCCTGATCTCAAAGGGAAGACTGTCAGCATTTCCCCATTGAGGATGATATTCTCTGTGGGTTTTTCATAGATTTTATGAAGTTGAGGAATGTTCCCTCTGTCCCTATACTTTGAAGAGTTTTAATCAGGAACAGATGCTGTATCTTGTCAAATGCTTTTTCTGCATCAATTGAGAAGACCATGTGGTTCTTCTATCTTCTCTTATTGATTTGTTCTATCACATTGATTGGCAGGCGAGAATTCTACCACTGAACCACCAATGCCTATCACATTGATTGATTTGTGAATGTTGAACCACCCTTGCATTCCATGGATAAATCCCACCTAGTCATGGTGGATAATCTTTTTAATGTGCTATTGGATCCTGTTAGCTAGGATATTGTTGAGAATCTTGGCATCCATATTCGTCAGGGATATTGGTCTGAAATTCTCCTTTTTGGTGGGGTCTTTGCCTGGTTTGGGGATCAGGGTAACGCTGGATTCATAGAAAGAGTCTGGAAGTTTTCCTTCTGTTCCTATTTTTTTGAAACAGCTTCAGGAGAATAAGTATTATTTTTTCTTTGAATGTTTGGTAGAATTCTCCAGGGAATCCATCAGGTCTTGGGTTCTTGTTTTTTGGGAGGTTTTCAATTACTGCTTCAATCTTGTTACTAGATATTGGTCTATTCAGGTTGTCAATTTCTTCTTGATTCAGTTTTGGAAATTTATAGATTTCCAGGAATGCATCCATTTTGTCTAGGTTGCTTAATGTATTGGCATATAACTATTGATAATAATTTCTGATGATTGTTTCTATTTCCTTGGTGTTAGTCATGATCTCTCCCTTTTCATTAATAATTTTATTAATTTGGGTCCTCTTTCTTTTCTTTTGGATTGGTTTGGCCAATGGTTTATTGATCTTATTGATTCTTTCAAAAAACCAGCTTCTAGTTTCATTGATGAGTTCTACTGTATCTCTAGTTTCTATCTCATTGATCTCTGCTCCAATCTTGATTATTTCCCTTCTGATGTGTGGGGTTGGCTTAATTTGTCTTGAACTTTGTCCTAAGGCACCTAATTCAAATGCATGTTTGCTCAGCGAGGAAATGCTACTCTGATTGGACAGGAGCCCCAGTGTTTCTCAGCACTATGAACCTCTGAAGTCACCATAAGGTCTCAGTCCCAAGGCACCTGAGCCTTGCTTCACCGCTATACCCTGAGATCCATAGCACAGCCCTGGGCCCAGGACTCAAGGTTTCTGCAGATGTATGGAGTGACCCTTTGGGTTTTTCTAATAACCTGCCCTGCAAATTCCAACTGCCTCAGCAGTCTAGTCTGTTCTGCTCATCTCAGCTCATTGAGACTGGGATTTGCTTGGGTTCCACCTCTCTGCCCCAGAAGGAATTCGCCCCAGGCAGAAAATCGGGTGATTCTGAAGCTTCTTTTGTGTGTTTGACTTCTCTCAGGGATCACAGATCTGTGCTGCCTGTTTTTCAATGCCTAAAAGTAATTGCCTCATATATTTTGTTTAGCTTATGCTTATTATTGTGGGAGGGCAAATCTCCTAGTTACTCTATCAAAGATGGAAGTGGAAGTTCTATATTTAACTTTCATTAAAAAAAAATGATTCCAGATGATCAAGGGTAAGCCTTAAATCTCAGCATGATTTATCCTGATGCCTTCTTCTCTGGGCCAATCCCTATTCATTGTGAATGTGCTCAGGATAGAAGAGCAAAACACATCTTAATGTATTTTTTTCTAAGAGAAAACAGTTGATGAAATAAATCTATATGATATTATAAATATTAAAGTCAAGTGTTAACTATTATTGTTTTGTTTTATTTCTTTATTCTTGTAGATAATTAAGAATTAATTATCTTATACTAAATGTAGTTTTCTATATCTGGCTTTTTATCAAATAACAGTCTCTTCTTTTTATGTTTGATAATAAGACTTTGGTCATAAGGCACTTTTAAATATCTGCTCACTTAAGAATCTTCAAAGAGATGCTCTAAAACTAATAGTATGGTCTTATCAGAAGACTGTTGATCAGAATTAACAAGCATCTTGGCTTAAAAATTCAATATTATAGATTTTAGCTTCTAGGCTTAGTGGTGCAATGTACTGGCTTCCTAGAGGGTCCAATCAAGCTTGTAACCAGATGTTCTGGTTAATTGCATCCTTTAGTGTGTCTCAGAGAAAGAGGACGCTAAAACATTAACCTTAAATTTATTTTTGTACCTTGCCAAATACTCTAGGATGAAAAATCAAATTTCATACAAATTCAGTGCATCGGTATATTGAATCAAACATGTTTTCATATCACTTGAATTGCAGATTTGCTGGACTTTTACTTTACTGCACTCTTTCTATTATGAAGTTTTTAGATCCACACTCTCCTTGGTTCATTTCTCATATACAGTTTTGGGTCAATTACAAGTCTGCCTCACTGCCTGCCTTGTTCTCTGCCAGGAAGATAAACACTGAACGGAGCCTTTTATCTTAGCAGGGCCTCTCCAGATACTGCATTAGAAAACTCTGCTCTCTTCAATGTATTATTTATGGGGTTTTAAGTTTTTCTTTCACTTTGGGTGTGAACCCAAAACTTTCTTATGTAATGTAGCAGATGTGGTGATAAGTACAAGTGATTACCTGTATTCCTGTGATTTTTGTCTATGGCACTTCCTTTGGCTAATGGACTTCAGCTGAGCTATTTTCTGGCACTAACATTATGAACTTGGGTTTACAGGATATTGCGGCTGAGGACTATTTTAAATTCAGGCATGTTGAAGGGTGACGTACAACTGTGTTAGGCAGAGGATATTTATGGTAACAATGATCATAAATCCATTTGTGACCGCATATCATTGCTCTACTTACCAAGATAACATGACCACATTAGAATGCTAGTTGCCCTCTGTTTTTGGTGAGTGGTCTCTTAGACAGTTTCTTGAAGTGTCCCCATCAACCACCTCCATCAGAATCATCCTGGGTGTTTGAGCCACACTAGACCTGTGTAAAGTGGTCAGGGTTGAAGCCTGGAGCCTGCATTTTATTTATCTTTATTTTTTATTCTAAAGATTATTTATTTGTTTATTCGAGAGGAAGAACAGAGGAAGAGAGAAAACATTCACAAGTTGGGGGTGGTACAGAGGGAGAGCAGACTCCCTGCTAAACAGGGAGCCTGATGTGGGGTTTGATTCCAGGACGTGGGATGACACTGAGCTGAAGGCAGATGCTTAACCGACTAAGCCACCTAAGCCACTAATTAACCCATTTTACATTTTGAACAAGCATCCAAGGTGGCTGTCAGGCACAGAAAAGTTTTAGAACCACTTTCTTGATGAGAATTTTTTATAAACATATATTATTTGTTTCAGGAGTACAGGTCTATGAATCATCAGTCTTACACAATTCACAGCACTCACCATAGCACATACCCTCCCCACTGTCCATCACTCAGCCTCATCCCTTCCACCTCCCTCCCTTCCAGCAACCCTCAGTTTGTTTCCTGAGATTAAGAGTCTCTTATGGTTTGTCTCTCTCTCTGGTTTCATTTTGTTTCATTTTTTCCTCTCTTGATGAGAGATATTTTAAGATTTAAATTGGCAAAATAGTGACTAATTAAATCTATGACCTGATAAGTTCATATAGCCATGATTTCACATTAATTTTTGGTCTAGAATTTTGCACTTATATACCTATTGCTGTGTTTATTGCAGTAAAGTTTTCTGTAGCCTGGATGAAAGACAGCTCCTCCACAGGGTGGGGAAAACCCACATTTCCTGTTTTGTCTGTATTGTCAATTTCAATTAACAGACACACCTTTTCCCAACTTTCTTAATGGGATATAGCAAAGTCACCCTTACATTTCAGGTTCTTCTTTTTAAGATAATCAGTTTTCTGAGCCAATTTATTTTACAGTTGTAGAAAGTTATTATGCAATTTTCTCACTCTGAAGTGGAACTGATGATGCCTCCTGAGATCCATGTAACTTTCTTCAGATATTGCTGCTCATGTCAAAAGTATAATTGAATTCTTCAGAGGATGCTCTGATTCTCTGATATGACTAATCAAGAAATTGCTGGGCTGCCTGGAGGCTCAGTAGTTAGAGCAGTGGACTCTTAGTTTTGGCTCAGGTCATGATCTCGGGGTCCTGGGATCCAGCCCTGTGTTGGCTCCATGCTCAGCGGGGAGTCTGCCTTAGGACACCATTTCTCTCTGTCCACCTTGCCCTGGCTCATGCTCATGCAGGTGTGTGCACTCTCTCTCTCTCTGTCTAGGATAAACGAATAAGTCTTAAAAAAATGCTCGGAAAAAAAATTTCTCTGGTTGCTTATTAGGCTTCACGCTGTTTCCTGGTTTATTTTTTAGGATGTGCAAGAGCAGAAACTCAAAGTGGCTTCTCACCTTTTAACTGCTCTCCATGCTTCTCTTATTCCCACAATAATTTCTCACAGCAGCCAGAATGACTCTTAGAAATATAATTCCAATCATGTCACTTCCTTGCCCAAAATTTTCCAATGGCTTCCTCGAGTGGATGCTCTGTTGCACTGCCCAGGTACTCCTCCCCAGGATTGAGGTACTAATTTCCTAAGATGCTGGGATGGGTGGCAGCTGACAGCCCTCTGCTGGGTCTCTTTAAGAATTGCCCTGCTGAAGAGTGTTACCTCATCCAGGCCCCCCCTTATGGCCACCTGCATAAGTTGATGGTTGATGCAGAAATATTGAGCCTGTGTTGTATTAGTCATTTTAGTTTCAGTGCTCCTACTCAAATAGGCTACAACATGGTTCAACTTCCCCCTCTGCCAATCCTGCTTCTTTCACTCTTCTGTAGATATAGATGCCTAAGATCCCTTCCCAGAAATATCCCGCCCATGCATTTCCACTTTGGCATCTCTCTCAGGGAACTCAACCTCCCACACTTCGCACTTCACTCAAAACCCATCCAAACTCCTTCCTGACAAAGCCATGTGTAGACCAGACCTTCCTGATGCCAACCTCCTCTCCCCACTCTGTCCTCTTTTGGCATTCCATTACAACCACTCAGACACTGCAGGTTTCTTCGTTCCTTGGGGTTTTTCATTTCCCTCTGCCCAGAAAAGAATTGCCCCCCAGGATTCTGCATGACCTGCTTCCTTCTCTCTCAGGCCTTTTCTGACCATCCTTCCTAAAGAGTGTCCTGCTCACCCACCTGTCTCCTTTCTTGGCTTCACTTCACAGCAATTCTCAAGCCAACACTATATTGCATGTTTATTTGTTTCTTAATATTTCTCCTACTTGAATGGAAGTCTTATGAAGTCAATGTCATGCAATGCTCAGGAGCAGTGCCTGACAAGTAACAACCACTCAAGAAATATTTTTGAATGGATGGATGAATGAATAAATGAATGAATACATGTATGACCCACAACCAATCTCACCCACTCATACAGAACAGTTGAGATAAGAATGTACATCTATTTTGTTCTGTCTCTTAATCTTCCTATCCAATAGATATTTTCACATATTATTTTATGTGCACTTCTTAGCTCTCTCATGTATTGGGGCTGTGTGACCTGAGTTAAATTATTTAACCTCTGTGCCTCAGTTCTCTTATCCATAAAAAGCACATAACACAGGTTTGTAAAGATTAAAATGATTGGAACAGTGCTTGAAATGTGGCAACTACTTCACAGGTATTAACCTGTTTTTTCTGGAATTAATATTATATCCTTTGACTTGAAATTAAAATTTACATTAAATGCTAAAAATATACCATCATAAATAAATTTACTTACCTCATTGACTTCTGTTTGATCTTCTGGTTGCTTCCCAGTGGCTTCTTTATCATAAAATGCTGCAATAACATGGTTGGACATGACTTTTTAAAATATCTGTGATTGTTTCCTTGGTCCACAGCTTATAGGTAGAATTGTGGCTTTAATTCTATTATGAGGGTGGGCTACCTGTTGCAGCAAGTAGACTAAAAAAATGTGTGATGGCTCAAATAGAGTTTATATCTTACTCAGCACTCAAGGGTGTTGATTCTCTCTCTTCTGGTGGTACTGTGTTCCACCATCTTCAATGCCTCCAGGGTTATCACACAAGTCTGCTCCAGCCAGTAGAAGGAGAAATAAAGGATGGGGAAAGCACACCCCTTAAGCTGTGTGGCACAGAAATGATGCTCCTCACACCTGCTTATATTCTATTGGTGAGAGTGAGTCCTATAGCCTCACTTAGATGGTAGGGGGGTGGGAAATGACCCTGACTAACTTAGTCATTCCACCATAGGTGAAAAGGCACATGAATATGTGGTGAACAGGTAGCTCTCTTAGCCATAGCACATTTTTAACACTGTTCACAGATCATACTAGAAAATCATGCAGAATGATTGTGTCCATGTACTTAATGAGTTGAAATTCATATTTCTTGAAGTAGAGGCAATGTAATAAAATAAATAATAATTGGCCCTTGTAATATTTCTTTGAGGTATCACCCTCTCATTTGGGGAATAAAGGTGCTAAACAATTACATTCTTTTCTCTCTGAAGTTTCTGAAACAAATTGAGAAATCAGAAATCAGTTGGTGAACATAATACAGAAAATCCCATGTGTTGAACAGAAACTGTGCTTGGGTCTGAAGTAAAAAAAGAGCTTTCAATAGTTGGCACCCCTTTTCCTGATCTGGACTGGAGGCTTGCTACTGGAAAGTGTGTGTCTAAAGAACATTGTTTATAAGGTCACTTACCCAGTGCCCTGAAAGTGGTAGCCTATGTTATAATCACCAAGTCTAGGAAAACAGAAACCAAAAAAAAAAAAAAAAGGGGGGGGGCTTCCTGGTCTTCCCAAGGAGACTGATACCCTTTATGCAGGTATATTTATTAGCTAGGAACAGAAGGGACTAATTAGAAAGTTAACACTTTGAAGATAGCACAGTACCCAAAATAAAATCCACCAGACCAGGCCAGACATGGAAAATGAATCTTGTGCTCAATTTCACTAGTCAGATAAATCAGTCCCCTTCCATTTGGAAAAATTTGTGAGAAGTAGAGAAAGAATGGATGTTTCCTTTATACCTGATGAATAAGCAGAGGTCCCAAGTCTATGGGCTGTGATGGGTGTTGATTATTTGTTCTACTCACATTAATCCTTCTAGTAGGTTCCAGTTTTCACAAAGGGAAAAGAAGCAAGGTTCAGACTCCATAGAAATATCATATCTCACTTTTTCAAGTTGAATTTTGGAGAACCCAGCCACATGGTCACACATAACTGAAGAGAAGACTGTATAATATGGCTTGGCAATATGCTCAAAGCAAGACAGACTTTGGTGGACACTCAACTGACTGCATAACACTAACTTGCATATCATCCTTATTCCTGGGCATTGATTAACTCTTCTGAAACTATCTTTGGTAAATACAAGAGTGGTGGTGTAGGAAGAAGAAACAAAGGACTGTTTTTCCTCTCTTTGGATCTTAGGTAGTTTCCATACTGCTCCCAGTTGGTGATGATGTAAATCAGAGGATGCTGTTGCTACATCATGGCCCTGTATCATTGCCTAGAGTTAGAAGGCAAAGGTTGTATTCAATAGGTCTGCCAGCTCTTTCTCATTTTTCTTTCCCTTAGCCCACACAGATGTGGCCTACAAATGTCCAGTGCCTTGAATCAATCCCATCACACACACACACACATATTGGTTAGGAATAAAAATTCCTGGAGTAGCTGAGAAGTGTGTGTCTACCTTCTAATGCACTTAAACAGATTCACTGATAGACAGATATTTTTTATTAACATATAATGTATTATTTGCTCCAGGGGTACAGGTCTGTGAATCATCAGGCTTACACATTTCACAGCACTCATTATAGCACATACACTTCCAATGTCCATAACCCAGCCACCCTATCCCTACTCCCAACCCCCCAGCAGCTCTCAGTTTGTTTTGTGAGATTAAGACTCTCTTATGGCTTGTCTCCCTCCCAATCCCATCTTGTTTCATTTTTTTCCCCTCTGTATCCCCCACAATCCCCCCGGCCTGCCTCTCAAATTCCTCATACCAGAGAGATCATATGATAATTGTCTTTCTCTGATTGATTTATTTTACTTTTCACAATACCCTCTAGTTCCATCCACGTCATTGCAAATGGCAAGATTTCAGGGTTTTGATGGCTGCATAGTATTCCATTGTATATATATACCACCTCTTCTTTATCCATTCATCTGTTGATGGACATCTAGGTTCTTTCCATAGTTTGGTTATTGTGGACATTGGTGCTACAAACATTCAGGTACATGCATGCATTCCTTCAGATCACTACATTTGTATGTGTAGGGTAAATACCCAATAATGCAATCCTAGGTCCTAGGGTAGCTCTATTTTCAACTTTTTGAGGAACCTCCCTACTGTTTTCCAGAGTGGCTGCACAAGCTTGCATTCCCACTAACAGTGTAGGAGGGTTCCCCTTTCTCCACATTCGCACCAACATCTGATAGACGTATAATTTAAACAAAACCTTTGGTAGTTAAGAATTTCCAAGAATTATGGTGGGTAGTCATTGCCAACCAGAATTTTTGACATAGCTAGGGAGTTACTGACAAACTTTTACTTATTTTATTTTTTTAGAAGATTTTATTTATTTGAGAGAGAATGCACGCACACACAGGAGTGGGGAGGAAGAGGGAGAAAGAATCTGAAGTGGACTCTACACCGAGCACAGTGCCCCAATCGGGGCTTGATTCTATGACCGGAATATCATGACCTGAGCCAAAACCAAGAGTTGGATGCTTAACACACTGAGCCACCCAGATGCGCCTACTGATAAACTTTTAATCCAAAATATGATCCTGGCTCTCAAGTAACTCAGCATCAAAATTAAAGTGAGTGGCTTATGGAAAATATGAGAAAAGAGACCATTTTAGAAATTACACAGTACATAATCTGCCCCTACCTGATGATCTTAAAGGAGGGTATTTTGCTTCTCCTTTATTCTTCAAACTTGGGAACAATAGCAATGAATAACTGTATGTCCTTCAGCATTTTAGCCACTTAAACAGATGTCTTGAAAGATAAGATTTTATTCTGGGCAGATGACAACTGAATGATATGCAAGCCTCAGGCCCAAGTTTAGTAGGATAGGCTAAAACTGTTGGTAATATTTTAAAATGTGAAATAAACTTTTATCATTTTATTTGGAATCATACCCCATGCTTATTCCATATATCTCTGTTGTGAAAATAAAATATTTTATTTAGGAGTAAAATTACTGTCTAAAACACAATTTCTTCTAAAAACATAAATAAGCACACTTTTCAAAACTATTTAAAACTGTAATTCCTCTGGGACATTAAAAAATGCCTATCACTGAATGTCCAAATTCAAAACTCATGCTTTTTAAAATTTATTTATTTATTTATTTATTTATTTATTTATTTATTTGACAGACAGAGATCACAAGTAGGCAGAGAGGCAGGCAGAGAGAGAGAGGAGGAAGCAGGCTTCCCGCCGAGCAGAGAGCCCGATGCGGGGCTTGATCCCAGGACCCTGGGATCATGACCTGAGCCGAAGGTAGAGGCTTAACCCACTGAGCCACCCAGGTGCCCCAAAACTCATGCTTTATTAGTAAGGACCAAATCCATCATATTTCTGCCAGAGAATGGGTTGTGGTAATCTCATTCACAGATGTTGCTGGTGAGAGCTGGATGTCTTAGCTCAGGCTGCTAAACAATACCACAGACCTGGGGCTTAAATGAAAGACATTTATTTCTTACTTTTTTTTAAAAAATAAATCTTTTTTTTTTTTTAAGATTTTATTTATTTATTTGTTAGAGAGAGAGAGAGAGTGAGCACAGGAAGACAGAGGCAGAGGGAGAAGCAGGCTCCCTGCCGAGCAAGGAGCCTGATGTGGGACTCGATCCCAGGACGCTGGGATCATGACCCGAGCTGAAGGCAGCTGCTTAACCAACTGAGCCACCCAGGAGTCCCTATTTCTTACTTTTTAAGAGGCAAGGAAGTCTAAGATCAAGATACTGGCAAATTTAGTTTCTGGAGAGAATCCTGTTCCTGGCTTGCAGATGGCTTCCTTCTTGCTGTATCTTCACATGGTAAGGAGAGAGAGAAAAGGAGGGAGGGAGGGAAAGAAAGAGATCACTGGTATTTCCTCATAAATGCTCTAATCTCATCATAAAGACCCATCTTCATGACCTCATCTAGACCTAATTACTACCCGAAGGCCCCATCTTCACATACTATCACATTTGGGGCTAAGGATTCAACATACGAATTTGGGGTGGGGAGATACAAACATACAATCTGTAATCGTGGGTTAACCACATCTTTGAGACTCTGGACCCAATCTAAAAGCTGAGTCAGGCTGGTGTTAGAGTCAGGGGCACAGAAAAGAAATGCAATCCCATGAAATCTCTGCTTCTCTTTAATTCTCAGAGATGATTGTTTTGTTCTAGCATTCAAAGCTAGAAAGTGCTTCCATCCATGGCCATGCCTGACTCTGAGGCCATGTTAGAACATCAAGGAAGAGTGTCCAACAGGAAGAAGCAAACTCATGGAATATGTCAAAGGGTAGAATTTGAAGTGATAACTTAAGATAGCTTGGCAAATATCCATCCTAGAGTTTTCTAAATATTTAATGCTATTAGTGTTTGAAAGATGGTTTGTACATTTCCAAGAAAACTAAATTTTTTCTTGAATAATTATAATTACATTATCTTTTAATAACAGATGACAAATATTGAATCTTTTGTTCCATTATCCAGCATTACTTGTTGATTTTTAGAAAATAGATTTCCACCAGGCTATTAAAAATTTGGACAATATCAGACACCTCTTCAACTAACTTTAGTAGTTTTTAAATATTAGCATTATCTGTGTTATATGTTTATTCAGTTTTAAATCATTTTGGAGGTACTATTAATACACAAGAAATATAGGGATTTATATAACTTGAAGGACATGGTATTATAAAAGGTGACTATATAATTTATTATCCAAACCAGGATGCTTTTGAGACTGATAAGGGATATATTAATGATATCAAGACAGTAGGCACATATTGAGATTATTCTGGTCAATAGGAGCATGGGTCACACTTATTATTTGTGTCAAATTACTTTGTCTACATTTATGAAATGACTTGAATTGGTTTAAATCAGGAGTCTGCAAATTATATCCCACAGGTCCAATACAGCCTGATGCATAGCTTTGTAAATAAAGTTTTATAGAAACACAACGACAACCACTTGTTGACATGTTTTCTGTGACTGCTTTTGTTCTACACTGGCAGTGCTGAATCAGTATAGTGGAGGCTGCTTGACCCACAAAGCCTACAATATTTATTAACTGGCCCTGTACAGACAAAATCCCTGGGCTAGATCATATCTAAGAGCTAATGTAGATCTAACATTTTGTGATTCTTTATTATTCCTGTTGCTTCAACTAACATATTTTTTTGTTGAATAAAGAAAATGCTGTGCTCAGGCAATTTTAATTCAAGTTTTCTAGATTATGTCTTGGTGAAAAGCAGCTGTTAGACCTTAACTCTGGAAGTGAAGCTAGTGAGGGTTTGCTGATTTGTTTCTGGGGAGGTGTGGTAGAGGTCTATGGGAAGACCCCTGAGTAGCCCAGAGGAAGAAGAGGGGTTGTGGGAAGTTCTCAGGATCCTGGAAGAAGATGGTTCATCAAACATCTGGGGTGAGAAGGACCCCATGATCCCAAGAGCCCTGACACATTTTAAGGTTATCAGTATATCCGACAGTCATTCATTAATCTTAACCTCTTATAAGAACATCTAAATAAAAAATCCCACATCATGCTCATTGACTTGAATCAAAGTTTTTTTTTTTGTCCTAAACTTCGTGTTTGAGTTACAATCTTTTGAATGAATTTGAATAATTGAATTCTGCCTTGAAGAACTTGAACAGTGCTTTAGAGGTAGGTTTGTGTATATATGTGAGGGGAATGAATCATGTGTAGTCCTTGTGTAGACTTTGAATCATGTGTAGTCCTTGTGTAGACTTTGGTTTTTCAATGAGTGAGATGCAAGCCACAGCAGGGGTTTGATATACCTGACTTATGTTTTTAAATGCTGAATACAGACAGCCATTATGTGGAGATCAGAATAAATGGAGTTTAATGGAATGAATATATAATGAATACGTATTTATTCCAGTTTAGTCAGACTTCTGTATTTTAGGATATATGTATCTTAGGATGGAATGAATGAACACACAAAAACAAGTTATCAGCATAAATGATATTTACAAGAATGGGACTAGAGGTTATGAAGGGAATAAGTACAGATAGAAGTCAGAGACCTAATTCCTTGGGTATACCATGCTTAGAAGTTAGGGAGGTGAGACAGAATCTGAAAAGGAGACTAATGAAGAATGGCAAGCCAAGAAGGAGGAAAATCAAGTGTTGTGGATGCCAATGAATAATTACTAGTAGGAAGAAGTAATCTGCAGCAAATGCTACTGATTGATCAAGTAACATGAGCACTGGGAATTGACCACTGGATCTGATCAGCTAGAAGTCACTGGTGACACTGAAGAGCAGTTTCAGTGGCTTGGTATGGTTGAAAGCCTGGTTGGTGTGTACTTAAGAGAGAACTGAAGAAGAATATAAGTCCTTTGGTGGAGGCAACTCTTTCACTTCTCCAGCCAGAGACCACCAAGAATATATCGTAGCTGAGCAAGCTGGGTTTGTTGTTCATTACATTGAGAGAGACCACACACTGTGGAGAATGGTGGGCATCTCAGCAAGATGTTTGGTAGTATGGGGGAAGTTTTAAGTAACTGGATCTTTGCTCTGGATTGAAACTGTCTGGAAGAGAGATAATTCTATGATTGGCTATCTTAATAAAACTTGCCATCAGAGCAGGGCAACTAGAGTGTGGTCAAAGCTGTCATTAGGAAAGAAGTAGCAGTCACTTACATTAGGAGAGGGTGGTGGTTTGTGGTTTGTACAGTGACCTTGTTTTTCTCTGTCCTTAGATAAAATTATGAAGTGTTTTTATTTTTTTGACTACTTTATCATGGTCACAGAATGACCTTCTCTGATGTCAATGTTCTGTGAAGTTGTTTATCTTCAAAGGAAAAACACCAAGGTCTCGCTGTGAGTGATGTGTTATTAGTAGACGACTAATGAGGAAAGACTCAGAGGGAAGAAGTAGTTTGCACAAGGTTTGAGTTTTGTAACTGAACGTTATTATTTGTAATCCATCTCTTATTCATAAAACAAAAAAGTTAACTTTTTTTTCAGCCTCTCTTTTCCACCCCTGAGGCTCCAGGTTTTGGGGGCTTAGCATTTACCTAGCACAGGTCGCTGCAAGCTTCATTAACAAGGCATAGGATGGTAAGATGTGAAATCTCAGTAAAAGTCTATTGTCATGGAATAGTCTCATTAAGTTTATTTGGCCATAGAAACTAATAGGTTATCCATTTCAAACTGATTAATAAGACACCTGGGGAATATTTCCTTGAATATGTCAAAGCCCAAAATCTTCGTTTGTGTGTCTCTTCATGATTGTATGTCTTACTTGGGAGAGTTGGGCTACTTTTCTGTATAATTGGGAAGTAAATGCCTTTAGGCCATGGGTTAGTACCTACTTGCAGTACTTAATTTTAGTGAATATTGAATAGCTACTTAAAAAATCCTTCTTATTAAGTTAACTGTTTGGTACCATTATTATATTAACAATTATTTTGGATAATAAGATCTTTACTTTCTTAATATATTTTTGTTTTGTACCCTTGGTGGGATAATTCAAAAGTATATTAAAAAAATAAAAATTAGTATAAATTTGCATAAAATTAGTCCCATGGGAAGTTTAATTTTATCTCCCACAGTTTAAGTGATTTTTTTTCTGCTGTTTTCCAGTTGGATGAACCAAGAGTAGTTACCATAACAACTGTGGTTATTACCACTGAGATAAGTGGTCCTTTATTCCACCAACACATTTATCAACATGTTCATAGTACAGACACTAAAAATTCGCAGCATAGGAAGAAAGCCTCTGTCATAATGCCAGCCACCAGACCCCTCTCTAGATATTCATGATTATCAACTTCTTTTATATCATTCAGAGTTAATCAATGCTTATACAAGCATGTACAAATGTATTCTTTTTACCTTACATTTACCTTACATTTTTACCTTTGCATTTTCTTTTTCACTTTACAATATATCTTGAGGATTGTTCCATTACAAAAATATATAAATAAAGCAATTTCATTCCTTTGACCAGTTAAAGTAGTATGTTTTACAATTATGCAAAGATCGTTTCAATAACCCCTATTGTTGGGGCGCCTGGATGGCTCAGTGGGTTAGAGCCTCTGCCTTCGGCTCGGGTCATGGTCCCAGGGTCCTGGGATTGAGCCCCACATCGGGCTCTCTGCTCAGCGGGGAGCCTGATTCCCCCTCTCTCTCTCTCTGCCTGCCTCTCTGCCTACTTGTGATCTCTGTCTGTCAAATGAATGAATAAAAATCTAAAAAAAAAAAACCCATATTGTCAAATATTTATTTTCAACCTTTGATTATTGTAAATAATTTGTCATTGAACATTATTAATATGTATGTATATGTATATTAATATATATGTATGTATATGTAATATGTATAATAATATTAATAGGTGCCCCGAGGTGGTTCTTAATGTTAAACAAACCTTGTATTACTTGGATAAACCCTACTTAATTAGACACAATATTGTTTTATAGTATGCATGGATTCTTTTGGTTAAGTATATATTTTTTAAAGATTTTATTTATTTATTTGAGAGAGAGAGAGAGAGCATAAGAGGGGAGAAGTTCAGAGGGAGAAGCAGACTCCCTGTGGAGCTGGAGCTGGATGTGGGTCATGATCCTGGGACTCCAGGATCATGACCTGAGCTGAAGGCAGTGGCTCAACCAACTGAGCCACCCAGGTGCCCAGGTAAATATATTTTATCAGCATTTTTTCATAAATATATTTTTAAATATTTTATTTATTTATATGAGAGAGAGCACAAGCAGGGGGGAGGGGCAGAGAAAGAGAGGAAGCAGACCCCAGCTGGGCAGGGAGACCTACATGGGGCTTGATGCTAAGCTCAACCCCAGGACCCTGGGATCATGACCTGGGAGGAAGGCAGCTTAATTGACTGAACCACCCAGGTGCCCCACATACATATTTTAAGTGAGGTTGATCTCTAGATTTCTTTTCCAGCATTGTCTCTTATGAATTTGGGTATTGAAGTTTAAGTAAAATAAATTCCTTTTAATAATTGGGAAAATTATATGCAGGAACAGTTTAAACTCACATTAGAATTATCTATATGGTTTGTATAATTCCCTTGTGAATACCAATGCTTTTTGATGGCATCCTTTGACAATTGCCTTTATTCTTCCATGAAAAATAGTGACTTTATATTTTTGTTATTTTCTGAGATCAGTTGTAATAAATTATGTTTTCCCAGAAAATTATCCTTTCTGGGTTGTAGAGTTGTTTTCTGGCTTTGTAATTGACTTTGTTTTATTTTATTTTATTTCATTTCTTTTCAGTGTTCCAGAATTCATTTTTTATGCATTACATTCAGTGCTCCATGCAATACATGCCCTCCATAATACCCACCACCAGGCTCACCCAACCTCCCACCTCCCTCTCTTCCAAGATCCTCAGTTTAATGTAGTATCATGTGTATTAAAATGAGTGGGAATTCTCTTTTCAATACATAAAAATATTTCTTTTCATATATTGAAATGAGAATTCCTTTCATTTAATATATGCATATATGATTGACAGGATTATGTTAAGTTTTATATGTCTTTGATCTACATATCTGATAAAGATAAAATTAATGGAATTGAATAATTCCCGCTGTGTTTTACCTGTTTTTCATGCCCTCTTTCTGTTTTATTAATACTAAACCTATGTTACCTAGCAAATAGGGACTCCAAATCATTGTCAGTTCTTTGTTGTGGACTCCATCTCTTGTCAGTTTAAATAACAACTAAATTTGCCTCTTATGTGTCACTTTGGGGGACTTTCTGTTCTGCTCCTTCTGTGTTCTTCATCCTCCCACCAATATGGTAATCTCTTAGTTAACTACAGCTGTGTGAGAACTCTTTACATCTGGTAGGACAGTCCCCATTCTATGCCACTGGGCCAGTCATTCTTCAACATTTTCTTATCTCTTATTTGGTTCTTTGTTCTTTAATGTAACTTTTAGAAGAAAATTGTCATGTTTCAAGATGAGTGTTTTGGAATTTTTATTAGAATTGCATTGTAGGGGGGCGCCTGGGTGGCTCAGTGGGTTAAAGCCTCTGCCTTCAGCTCGGGTCATGATCCCAGGGTCCTGGGATCAAGCCCCACGTCGGGCTCTGTGCTCGGTGAGGGGCCTGCTTCCTCCTCTCTCTCTATGCCTGCCTCTCCACCTACTTGAGATCTCTGTCAAGTAAATAAATCTGGGTGGCTCAGTTGTTAAGCATCTGCCTTTGGCTCAGGTCATGGTCTGGGATCCTGGAATCAAGCCCCGCATCGGGCTCCCTGCCCAGTGGGAACCCTGCTTCTCCCTCTGCCAGTCTTCCTGATTGTATTCCCTCTCTTGCTGTCTCTCTCTGTGTCAAATAAATAGATATTATCTTAAGAAAAAAAGAATTGCATTGTATCCATGAATCATTTGGGGTACAGTTGCTATCTTTACAATATTAAGTATTCTTGTCTGTGGATAAGAACATCTTTTCATTTGTTAAATCTTCTATAATTTCCTTCAATAAAGCTTTGGAATTTTCTGTGAGTGTATCTACAACATCTCTTGTTAGGTTTTTTACTAGGTATAAATATTGCTGCTATAATAAATAGCATCTTTTCAAATCATACCTAATTGTTGCTGATTAATGTGTAGAAATGCAATTGAGCTTTATATACTGGCCTTACATCTTTCTGCTTTGCTGAAGTCTCTAAATATTTCCGATCAATCATGCTATCTGCAAAGAATTACATTTTTATTCCCTCTTTCACTCTTTATGTCTTAAAATTTTTTTTCTTGGCTTTTGGCCCAATTAGAACATCTACTACCAGGTGACTAGGAGTGATGTTAGTGGACATCTCTGTTGTGTTCCTGATTTTAAGAGAATACTTATAGTACTTTCTGGTTCAAGATGATTATTCTAATGTATTTTTATAGATGCACTTTATCAGGTTAAGAAGTTCCCTTCTATTTTGGGTTAAATAGCAATCTTAATTATGAATCATTGCAAAATTTAAAAAATTTTAAAGGATTTCATTTACTTTTTGAGAGAAAGAGCAGAGAGAAAGAGAGAGAGAGAGAGAGAGCGAGCACATGGGTGAAGAGAGGGGTAAAGGGAGAGGGAGAAGCAGACTCCCCGCTGAGCAGGGAGCCCAATGTTGGGCTGGATCCCAGGATGCTGAGACCTGAGCTGAAGGCAGACACTTAACCAACTGAGCTACCCAAGAGTCCCTCACTCTTAACTTCTTCAAATGCTTTTTCTATGTCTACTTGGATTATCTCATTTACAAAAATGTGCTAATGTAGCGATTCTCTTCTATGGACAATGATGAACTTAATATATTTCAACTAATCTCTGTCTCTATGTCTTCTCTCCTACTGACTTTTAGTGGATTATCATTTTAAATATTTACTTTTGTGTTCTGGAATGTGCTTATGCTGCTTTTAGCTTATTTTTACATATCTCTCTTGAACCCAGATATCAAAGATGAAAAAATCAGTGTGCTTGCATTGCCTTCAATTTTCCTTTCTCATTATCTTCCAAACATTTTTATTTCTATTTCTTCACCATCAGCCTCTGAATATTTACATTTTATTCTGTAACAATAATCTTCCTATTTCCATATTCAGAGAATATCTAAATTATATTAGAGTCATGCACATCCACTCCCTTTGCCATAGTTTCTTCTTTCAACTCTGAGTTAAATGAAATCTTTCCTCTAGTATTTTTTCAACTTTGAGGGGCATTCACTATAAAAAGAATTGTACATATTTAATATATACATTTTGATGAGTTTAGAACTATGCAAAAACCTGTGATATCCTTACCATAAACAGACACATGAAAAGTTATTCAACATCACTAATTATCAGAAAAAAGCAAAGCAAAACCACAATGAGATATCTCCTGTGCTCTATTTTTTTTTTAAAGATTTTATTTATTTATTTGTTAGAGAGAGAGAGAGCAAACACGCACAGGCAGACAGAGTGGCAGGCAGAGGCAGAGGGAGAAGCAGGCTCCCTGCCGAGCAAGGAGCCCGATGTGGGACTCGATCCCAGGACGCTGGGATCATGACCTGAGCCGAAGCCAGCTGCTTAACCAACTGAGCCACCCAGGCGTCCCTCCTGTGCTCTATTTTTAAGAAGGGCTCTTGGGAAGTATGTTCCCTATTGCCTGTACATTTGACCGAATGTTTGGATGGGTTTTAAAGTCTTGGCTTAAAATTTTTCTCACTAAGAACTTCGTTAGCACTTCTTTAACATCTTTTAGTGATGAATATCATAAGGAAATCTGAGGCTGGCCTGAATTTTTGCAAATGAAACTTGATCTTTCTGCCTAGCTGATCAAAAAATTATTGAGAATAATTTAAAAAAAGAATGTGTCTCATTCTTTATTCTCAGCATTATATTTTGTAAACCTTCAAAATGGTAGGCAAATTGTAAGGATAGCACAATGACTATCCGTATATCCTTTACCCAGGCTTACCAATTTTTTTTTTAACTCAGCATCATGATCAAACTATTACATTTAGCAATCAACAGCATGGGTGCAAAAAAAATCTACATTAAAACTTTTGTAGGAATGCTTTACATTTTCCACAGAACAGAAACTAAAATAACCTGTTACACAATTAGTCACAAATGCAGTCCTCGAGTTTTTTGCCCATACACATGAGTATTGTCTAAAACATGTCTTTGAAGCAGCTAGGTCCTGCACTGTGCTTGGCTGAGTTCACAAATCTGTTGTAACCTGTAGCTTCCCTGTCACTTCTCTGGCTCTCCTGTCCTGCTACGCTTTGTTTCCTGGCAGTAATTAAAACCTTCTGCTACTGCTGTAGCTACTGCTGCTGCTGCTGGAACCACCATAGACACCTTGGCTTTGTGGTTTGGCAAAGTATTGGCCTCCACCACCATAGGGACCAGAACTTCGGCCTCCAAAATTTCCTCCTTTCATGGATCCAAAATTTGAGGATTGATTGTTACAATTGCCAAAATCATTATAGCTTCTGGCACCTTCAAAGTTGCTTTCATCATTACCAAATCCATTATAACTGTCCCCACTGCCACCATATCCACCACCACCTCAACTGCCACCAAAGCCACCTTGACCACTGAAGGTCCCTCCACGACCAAAGTTGTCATTCCCAACAAAACCACCACTGAAGTTTCCAGAATCACTTTGACCTCTTTGGCTGGTTGAAGCACTAGCCATCTCTTCCTTAGATAGGGCTTTCCTTACTTCACAGTTGTGGCCGTTCACAGTATGGGCTTTTTGAATGACAATCTTGTCTACAGAGTCATGGTCATCAGATGTTACAAAAGCAAAATCCCCCTTTTTGCCACTGCCTAGGTCAGTCATGATCTTAGTCACTTCAATTTTCCCATACTGTTCAAAATAATCTCTTAGATGATGTTCTTCAGGGTCTTCTTTAATGCCACCAACAAAAATATTTTTCATAGTAAAGTGGGCACTAGGTCTTTGAGAACTTTCCCTTGAGACAGCCTCCTTTGGTTCCACAACCCTTCCATCCACCTTGTGTGGACTTGCATTCATGGCTGCCCCCACCCAAAGCTTATGGAGCACTTGGTGTTTGGATCTCTCATTACCACACAGTCCCTAAGTGTTCCTCATTGCTCAAACTGGCCCCTCAGACTCTCATCAGTTGTTTCAAAGCCCAAACCTCCAAAGAAGAGCTATTGCAGCTGTTCAGCCTCCTGGGAGACTCTGACTTAGACATGATGGTGGCAGGAGGGGAGGCTTTAACAATGCTTACTCAGTGGTGTCCATGGGCAGAAAGAAAAGCAGGCTTACTAATTCTTAATATTTTGCATTTGCTTTATTGTTGTTGCTCTCTATCCATATACATGCATTTTTTTGGTTGAACCATTTGAAAAAGAATTGAAGACATCATGAAACTATACCTGTAAGTACTTAAATATATGCCTACTAAGAAGAAGGGCACTTTTAAATGATTTTATTTATTTATTTGACAGAGAGACAGCGAGAGAGAGAGAGCAAAAGCAGGGGGAGTGGGAAAGGGAGAAGCAGGCCTTGCACTGAGAGAGGAACCCAAGGTGGGGCTCTATCCCAGGACCCTGGGATCATGACCTGAGCAGAAGGCAGACGCTTAAAGACTGAGCCACCCAGGCACCCCAGGAAGGGTATTTTCTACACAACCACAACAACATTATCCTCGAAGATTTTGACATTAATTTAAAAATATTGTCGAATACACAGATTAGTTATTTGTGGGGATCTCTCAGGAAAACTATTTCATGTGCCCACCCTGTAATTTAGCCTGATGGTTAGCAAATTCTTTTAAGACAGTGATGTTTCATACTTTGAGCTCAATGGCTCTTTGAAAAGCCTGATCCTACCTTTATCTTCCAATACATATCTACACAGAAGATGACACATGAGATTTCATATAAATTCAAAGGGCACACAAACCCACTGAATCCATAGTTGACAATAGCCCTGGGGATGGGGAAGTCCACAAACTCCAAATTAAGATTTCTTAACATCTCATCTAAATTCTTTCCCTTCATGTATTTACCTTTATAAGATCACAGTACTTAGAAAAGATGGGGAGAAATTGATCTTATATCCACCCACATATTTTTTCTGTTTTCATTATGCTTCTTTCAAAGAATCTCCCCTTTCCTTCTTCCCTTCCTCCCTTCTTTCCTTCCTTCCTTCCTTCCTTCCTTCTTTCCTTTTCTTTTCTTCTCTTCCTTCTTTTATTTCTTTCTTTCCCTCTTCTTTCTCTTTTTCTTCTAACTTCTTTCTTTGTTAATTGAGATATTACTATATATAGTAAGATGCATGGATATTATTTATAGTTTGTGAGTCTTGGCAAAGGCACGTTAGCCAAACTAATACTTTAGTGAAGATATACAGTGTGTCCACCATCCTACAAAATTTAGTCAAGCCCCCTCCTCTCCAGAGGCAACTGCTATATTGATTTCTATCCCTGTAAATTATTTTTTGTTTACTTAAAATTTATATAATAGAATAATAATGTATGAACTCCTTTTTTTTTTGGTCTGGCTTCTTTTCCTTAACATAGATTGACTCATGTTGTTGTGAATATTGGAAGGTTATAGTTTATTGTGGGGGAGTATTCAATTGTATGAATATAACACAATATATTTAACTATTCCCTTGATGAGATATTTGAGCTACTTATAGCATTTAGTTAATATTGAGCTTCACTTAAGTTTTTGGGTAAATCTTTTTTTGTAAATCTGTGTCTTCATTTTGTGAGATACAAAAAACTAGGAGTAGAATTACTGAATAATAAGGTAGGTCTATATTTATGTAATCTGCCTAAAATGCTTTCCAAATATTATTTACACATACCTCCAGCAGTGTATTAGTGTATTAGAAGTTGTGTATGCTTCTTTTTCAACAACTGGTATTGTAAACCTTATAGTTTTAGGCAATCTGATGATTATGTGGTATTATTTTCCTTTAGTTAAAATTTACATTTCTTTTAGGACTAATAAAGTTGAGTAAGTTTGTCATGTATTTTTTTTTTTAAGATTTATTTATTTATTTATTTGTTAGAGAGAGAGCGCGAGCACAGGCAGACAGAGTGGTAGGCAGAGGCAGAGGGAGAAGCAGGCTCCCTGCCGAGCAAGGAGCCAGATGTGGGACTCGATCCCAGGACGCTGGGATCATGACCTGAGCCGAAGGCAGCCGCTTAACCAACTGAGCCACCCAGGCGTCCCTTGTCATGTATTTTTAAAAGATTTTATTTTTTTATTTGACAGAAAGTGAGAAAATGAGAGAGGGAGAGAGACAGACAGAGAGAGAGAGAGAGAGAACAGGAGCAGGGGAACAGCAGAAGGAAAGGGAGAAGCAGACTACCCAGTGAGCAGGGAGCCAGACATGGACCTCAATCCTGGGACTCTTGGATCATGACCTCAGCTGAAAGCAAACGCTTAGCCAACTGAGCCACCTAAGCACCCATTCATGTCTATTCTTTTCTGAATTGTGTTTTCTTTTTGCCCATTTTACTGAGCTTTTTAGATTTTATGATTAATCTCTAAAAATTCTTTATTCTGGAGACATGTTCTTTGTTTGATACTCAAATACATAAAAATATATACACAGGGGGATCTCATTGTTCATGAATACCATAATTTGCTAAAATGAATTTGCAATTTCAAAATCAATTCTCAGGGATCTTCTGTGATTTCTTGCAAAAGTGAGCAGAGTTGTGAAAATTTTGAGTGACCTGATGCATCTGTTCTCAGATGAGGTCAAAGCAATGCTCTGCTTTGTTGCTTCAGCTCATTTTATAAATAAGTGTCCTTTTTAAGCCTACTGAGTGCCAAGTTTTACATTTTTGTTATCTCATTTGCTGATGATTTTGTTGGTTAAAATGGCCCCTAGGTGAAGTGTTTTCTGGTGTTCCAAAGTACAAGAATGGGGTGATGTACTTTATGGAGAAAATATGTGTGTTAGTTAAGCCTCATCCAGGCAGGAGTTATAGTAAATCAATAACATATGCTATATTAAATAATGTCTTTAAAGAAAAACACACATTAAACAAGGTTATGTATTAGTCAGGTGATGAAAATATTGTGACCAAAGGCCTATAGGAACCTAACCCTGTATTTCCTCTAGGCACAATAGTTTAGTATTTGCTAATTTCATGATTTCATAGAATTTAAGAATTGCAAATAATGAGGATTGACTATATGTATCATTTATCTATATACCCCTCTACCCATCTATCATCTAATTTGCTCCCAGTCTGCAAACTGACTTTTCATTTTGTAACTGGTATCTTTTGAGGAGCAACATTTCTAAATTATATGAAGAAGCATCGATCATTTTTTAAAAAGATATTACTTTTGAAATCAATCTAAGAAATAAAATCTTTGTCAATTTTAAGTTTTTAAAGATATTCTGTTTCTATCAAAGATCTTTACTTACCTTTTATGCTTACATGTAAAACCAATGTTAAGTTCATTTTTGTGTGCAGTGTGAGAAATGGGTCATGACTTGTATCCATATGGCTCTCTCAGTTCTTCAGTGTCATTTGTAGAAAAATAGTTTTGATTCTCCACTGAGTTTCTTCAGTGCATTGTTGAAAAGCAGTTGACCATATCTGTGTGGGTTTATTTCTGAAGACAGTTCTGCTCCCTTCATCAGTCTGTTTATACTCCTGCCAATAGAGCATTGTCATAATTATTCTGGCTTTAGAGTAAGTCTTGACATCAGTTTGTGTGAGCCTTGTAACTATGGGGAGTTTTAGAAGGGAGGGGGGTGCAAGGATGGGTAAGCCTGGTGATGGGTATTAAGGAGGGCATGGATTCCATGGAGCACTGGGTGTTATGTGCAAACAATGAATCATGGAACACTACATCAAAAACTAATGATGTAATGTATGGTGACTAACATAACACAATAAAATAAACAAAGAACAACAAAAAAACACAACTCCCCCAAAGCCCCCCTCAAAAAAACCCCAACTTTGTTCTTCATTTGCAAGATTGTTGTGGCTATTCTCTATCTTTCTCATTTCCACATAAGTTTCAGTATCTACTTGTCAGTTTTTACAAAAATGTTTACTGGTATTTGGATTTGTGTTTCATTGAATCTAGAGATTGGTTTGAGAACACTTGCATCTTTACCTTATTGATTCTTCCAACCTATGGTCATGGTATAACTCTCCCTTTTTTCCCTCCATTATTAGAGGTATAAAATTTATACCTGCAATGTTTTGTAATATTTAGTGCAAAGATCTTTAACATCTTTTGTTAAATTTTTTACAAATACCTCTACCAATCAAGGAAAAGGTAAAATTAAAAAAAAAATGTCGAATGAAAATGAGAGCCTTATTATAGGTTCTCTATTCATTAAATAGTTAAGAAAATATTATGAACAAATTAATGTTAATAAATTATTGGAAACATACAAGTTACTAAAATTGATACAAAAGGAAATTGACTATATAAATACAGGGATTTTAATAAAACAATTCAGTCTGTAATTAAAAACAGTCTAGAAGTGAAACTCTATACTCAGGGCCTTGCTGGTGAATTCTACCAATTATTAAATACATAATGTCAATATTAAAACTTCTTTGAGAAGGGAGGAGTCAAGATGGCGGAAAAATAGCAGGCTGAAATGACATCAGGTAGCAAGAGATCAGCTAGATAGTTTATCAAACCATTCCAAACATCTACAAATCTAACGAGATCAAAGAGAAGAAGAGCAGCAATTCTAGAAACAGAAAATCAACCACTTTCTGAAAGGTAGGACCTGCAGAGAAGTGAATCCAAAGTGATGAGAAGATAGACTGTGAAGGAAGAGACTGGATCCCAGCAGGTGGCAGAGCAATGGAGCACAAAATCAGAACTTTTAGACGTCTGTTCCACTGAAGGACATCACTCCAGAGGCTAAGCGGGGGTGGAGCCCTCACAGGGAAAGCATGGTCTCAGGTCCTGCAGGGTCACAGAAGGATTGGGGGTGTCTGAGTGTCGCAGAGCTCACAGGTATTAGAGCAGGGAGGCCAGCTACAGAGGCAGAGCCAAAGAGTGAGCTTTCAACTAGGGGTTACCTTAAACTGATCCGTGGCACAGTCAGACCACTGCTCTTTGAGCACGGATGCAACAAGTAGCAGATCCGTGGATACCCCCCTGGAAGAGTGGCAGGGATCCGCTGGGTTTGGAGACTCCAGGCGGGGCTATGTGCCAGGGAGAGAGATTCTTGGTCACAGGCCAGGTGAGCTTGGAGCCCAGCTTGGAGATTGGGAGGCCACTAGTTTCATTCCCATCCTCCAGAGTTCTATGGAAAGGGTTCAGGGAAGAAAGGTCCTGAGAGCAAACATGAACAGATTACTTAGCCTGGCCCCTTGCAAGGGCAGTGCAATTTTGCCTCAGGCAAAGACACTTGAGATTCACTACAACAGGCCCCTCCCCCAGAAGATCAGCAAGAAATCCAACCAAGACCAAACTCACTTATCAAGGAGAACAGCAGAATTCGAGAGGAGGGGAAAGCAGAGCATGGAATTCATGGCTTTCTCCCCATGATTCTTTAGTTTTGCAAAGTTAATTAAACTAAAAAAATTTTTTTTCTTATTCTAATTTTTTAAACTTTTACTCTTTCCTCTTTTAACATTTTTTAAACAAGTTTATCTTAACAATACCTTTTTTTAAAAAAAATCTTTTTGAACCTTGATTATTATAGTCATACTTTATCCTTCATTGTGTCTAACTTTATTTTTTGCATACACATAGGGTTTTTTCTTCTAAAAAATTTTGGGATACAACTTTTTCTAATAGATCAAAATATACTGTAAATCTAGAACAGGGCTTTGTTCTAGTCTCAAGCCTGAACAAATTCTCTCCACTTTCTTTTTCTTTATTTTCCCAACCAACTTATCTTATCAACTCCTTTTTTAGAATTTTTAAAAAAATTTTCATCCTTACACTCATATTCCATCCCTTCATCATGTTTGCCCTTATGTGTGTGTGTGTGTGTGTGTGTGTGTGTGTGTATGTGTGTGTGTGTATGTTTTCTTTCTTTAAAATTTTGGGAGAGAGTTTCTTCTTAGAGACCAAAATACTCCCAAAATTAAGTGGGTGGCTCTGTTCTTTTCACTCGTCTAATATACATATTTTCATTTTCTTTTTTTTGAAAAACTTTTTGAACTTCTTTTTACCCCCTTTCTTCTCCCCATGATTTGGGATCGCTTCTGATTTGGTTAACACACATTTTTCTGGGGCCTTTGCCACCCTTTTAGTTTTTTATTCTCTATTTCATATATTCTTATCTAGATAAAATGACAAGGTGGAAAAACCCACCAAAAAAAAAAAAAAAAAAAAAAGAACAAGATGCTGTACCAAAGGCTAGGGACCTAATCAACACAGACATTGGCAATATGTCAGATTTAGAGTTCAGAATGATGATTTTCAAGGTGCTAGCTGGGCTTGAAAAAGGCATGGAAGAAATTAAAGAAATCCTGTCTGGAGAAATAAAAGCCCTTTCTGGAGAAATAAAAGAACTAAAATCTAACAAAGCTGAAATCAAAAAAGCTATTAATGAGGTGCAATAGAAAATGGAGGCTCTTACTGCTAGGATAAATGAAGCAGAAGAGAGAATTAGTGATATAGAAGACCAAATGATGGAGAATAAAGAAGCTGAGCAAAAGAGAGACAACTACTGGACCACGAGGGGAGAATTCGAGAGATAAGTGATAACATATGAAGAAACAACATTAGAATAATTGGGATTCCAGAAGAAGAAGAAAGAGATAGGGGGGCAGAAGGTATATTTGAGTGAATTACTGTAGAGAATTTCCCTAATATGGCAACGGGAAGAAGCATCAAAATCCAGGATGTGCAGAGAATCCCCCTCAAAATCAATAGGAATAGGTCCACACCCTGTCATCTAAGAGTAAAACTTACAAGACAAGAAGTCTGCAACATACTATGGTAAAAATATACGATTGGCAGCAGACTTATCCACAGAGACCTGGCAGGCCAGAAAGAACTGGCATGATATATTCAGAGCACTAAATGAGAAAAACATGTAGCCAAGAATACTATATACAGCTAGGCTATCACTGAAAATAGAAGGAGAGATAAAAAGCTTCCAGGATGAACAAAAACTAAAGGAATTTGTAAACACCAAACTAGCTCTACAGAAAATATTGAAAGGGTCCTCTAAGCAAAGAGAGAGCCTAAAAGTAGTAGATCAGAAAGGAACAGAGACAATATACAGTAACAGTCACCTTGCAGGCAATACAATGACATTATATTCATATATCTCAATAGTTACCCTGCATGTAAATGGGCTAAAAGCCCCAATCAAAAGACACAGGGTTTCAGAATGGATAAAAAACCAAAACCCATCAATATGCTGTCTACACGAAACACATTTTAGACCCAAAGACACGTCCAGATTTAAAGTGAGGGGGTAGAAAACCATTTACCATGCTAATAGACATCAAGAGAAAGCTAGGGTGGCAATCCTTATATCAGAAAAATTAGATTTTAAGCCAAAGACTATAAGAGATGAGGAAGGACACTATATCATACTCAAAGGGTTGGTCCAACAAGATCTAACAATTTTAGACTATCACAGATATATTCAGAGCATTCCATCCCAAAGCAACAGAATACACATTCTTCTCTAATGCACATGGAACATTGTCCAGAATAGATCACATCCTGGGTCACAAATCAGGTCTCAACTGGTACCAAAAGAGTGGAATCATTCCCTACATATTTTCAGACCACAATGCTCAATCACAAGAGGAAATTTGGAAAGAACCCATATACATGGTGGCTAAGAGCATTCTTCTAAAGAATGAATGGGTCAATCAGGAAATTAAAGAAGAACTGAAAAAATTCATAGAAACAAGTGATAATGAAAACACAACTGCGGTCCTGAGAGGAAAATATATGGCAATAAAAGCCTTTCTCAAGAAACAAGAAAGGTCTCCAATACACAACCTAACCCTACACCTAAAGGAGCTGGAGAAAGAACAACAAAGAAAGCCTAAATCCAGCAGGAGAAGAGAAATAATAAAGATCAGAACAGAAATCAATGAAATAGAAACAAACAAACAAACAAAAACCAAACCCAAGAAACAATAGAACAATTCAACAAAACTAGGAGCTGGTTCTTTAAAAGAATTAATAAGATTGATAAACCCCTGGTCAGACTTATCAAAAAGAAAAGAGAAAGGACCCAAATAAATAAAATCATGAATGAAAGGGAGAGATCACAACCAACACCAAAGAAATATAAACAATTACAAGAACATATTATGAGCAACTATACGCCAGCAAATTTGACAATCTGGAAGAAATGGATGCATTCCTAGAGATGTATAAACTACCACAACTGAAACAGGAAGAAATAGAAAGCCTGAACAGACCTATAACCAGTAAGGAGATTGAAGCAGTCACCAAAAATCTTCCAAACAAACAAGAGCCCAGGGCCAGATGGCTTCCCAGGGAATACTACCTAACATTTAAAGAAGAATTAATTTCTATTCTCCCGAAACTGTTCCAAAAAATAAAAATGGAAGGAAAACTTCCAAACTCATTTTATGAGGCCAGCATTACCTTAATCCCAAAACCAGACAAAAATCCCATCAAAAAAGAGAATTACAGACCAATATCCTTGATGAACACAGATGCGAAAATTCTCACCAAAATACTAGCCAATAGGACCCAACAGTACATTAAAAGGATTATTCATCACGACCAAGTGGGATTTATTTCAGGGCAGCAGGGTTGGTTCAACATCAGTAAATCAATCAATGTGATACAATACATTAACAAAAGAAAGAACAAGAACCATATGATACTCTCAATAGATGCTGAAAAAGCATTTGACAAAGTACATCCTTTCCTGATCAAAACTCTTCATAGTGTAGGGATAGAGTGTACATACCTCAATATCATCAAAGCCATCTATGAAAAACCCACCATGAATATCATTCTCAATGGAGAAAAGCTGAGAGCTTTTCTGCTAAGGTCAAGAACATGGCAGCGATGTCCATTATCACCACTGCTATTCAACATAGTACTAGAAGTCCTAGCCTCAGCAATCAGACAACAAAAAGAAATTAAAGGCATCCAAATCTGCAAAGAAGAAGTCAAACTATCACTCTTTGCAGATGATATGATACTTTCTGTGGAAAACCCAAGTCTCCACTCCAAATCTTCTAGAACTTATGCAGGAATTCAGGAAAGTGTCAGGATATAAAATCAATGCACAGAATTCAGTTGTATTTCTATACACCAACAATAAGACAGAAGAAAGAGAAATTAAGGAGTCAGTCCCATTTACAATTACACCCCAAACCATAAGATACCTAGGAATAAACCTAACCAAAGAGGCAATGAATCTGTACTCAGAAAACTATAATGTACTCATGAAAGAAATTGAGGAAGACACAAAGAAATGGAAAAATGTTCCATGTTCATAGATTGGAAGAAAAAATATTGTGAAAATGTCTGTGCTATGTAAAGCAATCTACACCTTTAATGCAATCCCTATCAAAATCCCATCAATTGGAACAAATAATCTTAAAATTTATATGCAACCAGAAAAGACCTCGAATAACCAGAGGAATGTTGAAAAAGAAAGCCAAAGTTGGTGGCATCACAATTCCGGACTTCAAGCTCTATTACAAAGCTGTCATCATGAAGACAGTATGGCGCTGGCACAAAAACAGACACATAGATCAATGGAACAGAATAGAAAGTCCAGAAATAGACCCTCAACCCTGTGGTCAACTAATCTTTGACAAAGCAGAAACGAATGTCCAGTGGAAAATAGACAGTCTCTTCAACAAATGGTATTGGCAAAATTGGACACCCACATGTAGAAAAACGAAACTGGACAATTTCCTTACACCATACATGAAAATAGACTCAAAATGGATGAAGGACCTCAATGTGAGAAAGGAATCCATCAAAAACCTTGAGGAGAACACAGGCAGCAACCTTTTTGGCCTCAGCCACAGCAACTTCTTCCTAGAAACATCGCCAAAGGCAAGGGATCAAGGGCAAAAATGAACTATTGGGACTTCATCATGATCAAAAGCTTTTGCACAGCAAAGGAAACAGTTAACAAAACCAAAGGACAACTGACCGAATGGGAGAAGATATTTGCAAACAACATATGAGATAAAGAGCTAGTATCCAAAATCTATAAAGAACTCATTAAACTCAATTTAAACTCAACAACCAAAGAACAAATAATCCAATCAAGAAATGGGCAGAAGACATGAACAGACATTTCTGCAAAGAAGACAACCAGATGGCAAACAGACACATGAAAAAGTGCTCCACATCACTGGGCATCATGGCAATACAAATCAAAACCACAATGAGATACCACCTCACACCAGTCAGAATGGCTAAAATTAACAAGTCAGGAAATGACAGATGTCGGCGAGGATGCAGAGAAAGGGGAACCCTCCTACACTGTCAGTGGGAATGGAAACTGTTGCAGCCACTCTGGAAAATGGCATGGAGTTTCCTCAAAAAGTTGAAATTAGAGCTACCCTAGAACCCAGCAATTGCACTACTGGATATTTACCCTAAAGATACAAATGTAGTGATCCAAAAGGTCAAGTGCACCCAAATGTTTATAGCAGCAATGTCCACAATAGCCAAGTTATGGAAAGAACCTAGAGGTCCATCAACAGATGAATGGATAAGGAAGAGGTGGTATATATACACAATGGAATACTATGCAGCCATCAAAAGAAATGAACTCTTGCCCTAGGGTGTGACAGTGTGGATGGAACCTGAGGGTATTATGCTGAGTGAAATAAGTCAATCAGAGAAAGACAATTATCATATGATCTCCCTGATATGAGGAAGTTGAGAGGCAACGTGGGGTTTTGGGTGGTAGGAAAGGAATAAATGAAACAAGATGGGATCAGGAGGGAGACAAACATAAGAGACTCTTAATCTCACAAAACAAACTGAGGGTTGCGAGGGGGGGGGGGGGAGGGGGGGGACGGTGGTTGGGTTGTGGACATTGGGGATGGTATGTGCTATGGTTAGTGCTGTGAAGTGTGTATACCTGGAGATTCACAGGCCTGTACCTCTGGGGCTAATAATACATTGTATGTTAATAAAAAAATTAAAAATAAAAAAAATTATTTGAGAAAATAGAAAAAAGAGCCCTTCCCAACACATTTTATTAGGCCAGCATAACTCAGGTACTAAAAATGGACAACACTGCAATAAAGAAGTTGAAATATCAGTACCATTGATGGAGAAAGATGGAAAATAGTAACCAAAATGGAATCCAACAAATCTGCAAAAACAAAAATACATCAAAATCAAGTTAGATTTATTTTTTTAAAAAAGCAAGGTTAATTTCATATTTAAATATAATATGCCACTATATACAAGAATAAAGAGAAAAATCACGTATCAGTAGATGCAGAAAAAAAACATTTGTTAAAATTTAACATTCACTCATGATAAAATTCCTTAGCAAACTAGGAAAAGAAGGGAGTTTCCTCAATTCATATCTACCAAAATATAACTTTTAAAAAGTACAAGTAGCATACACAATAGTGATATGTTAACTGCTTTCTCTCTGAGACCAGGATGAACACAAGTATTTATTCTGCCTACCTCAAAAACATTGTATCAAAGGCTCTAACCAGTGCAGTAAAGCACATAACTAACAAACTTAATTTTTTAAAAATTGTATTTATTTATTTGAGAGAGAGAGGGAGAGCAAAAAGGGAGAGTGAGAGGGAGAAGCCGACTCCCTGCCGAGCAGAGCCCAACTTGGGGCTCGATCTCAGGACTCTGAGACCATGACCCAAGCTGAAGGCAGGTGCTTAACAAGTTGAGCCACTCAGGCACCCTTCCAACTAACTTATTTAATGAAATAAAAATATAGTGACCAAAATGAAGAAATAACAATTATTTATTCACAGATTATATGATTATGTCCATGAAAGTTAAATAGAATCTAAAGATAAATCATTGGAATTGATAGATAAATTAATAAGTTTCTGGATATAAGTTCAGTGTTCAAAAATGAATTACATTTCTGCATAATGGCAATACATGATAAAATAAATATTAAAAAGATTCAATTTGCAGTAATATAAAATATCATATACTTCAGTCAAACTAACAAAATATGTACAACATCTTTATGTAGAATTTTATTATTGAGAAAAAGGAAAGAATACCTAATTTTTACAGTATTCTACTTATGTATAAGACTCAATATTTAAAGGTATCAATTATTACCAAACTGATCTATGAGTCAAAGCAATTCCAATCATAATAACAACGGTGTGTGTGTGTGTGTGTCTTGTAACTTGATAAGCTGGTTCTAAACTTTATGTAGAAATGTATGGGGCCAAGAATAGTCTCATAGCTGAAGGAGAACAAAATAGAAGGACTTATCTACTAGAAATCAAGAATTACTGAAAAGCCATAGTAGTTAGGATTGTGTGGCATCAGATCAGAGAGAAACTAATAGATCAGCAGAACAGAACACAGAGTCTCTACCAATACTTCTGCCAATCAAAGAAACTCACACATAACATGGACATTTGATTATGATCAGGAAGGATGCACAGTGCCTGATAGGCTTCTTAACATTCTAGAGACAGCATACACCACACCTGGGAAAACTGTTCCAACTCATACACAGGGAACACAGGGGCTTCCAGCTCTGAGTGGAGCCAGAAAGCAAAAGGCTTTGGAGCAGGTCCAGACCATAGGACACACAGCCATGCCACCTGGGTCATATGACCTAGTCAACTTGACCTGCTATAGTAAAGTTGTCAGAGGAGGAAAAAGATGCTATGTGGCATTATGGCAATCCTCAATGAGAGAATCAGCACACAGCTGCCTTGAATGTTTGAGGAATGTATTACAGAATAATCATAGACCTTTCTATAAATAGCTCCAAGTATGCTACTGGACCCTAGTTGAGACAGAACTTGATCTTGGGCAGCAACTGGCTATATTCCCAGAAGCTGAATTAGCAGGTAGCCCAGACCCCATGTCATCAGTCACTGCTACATCATCACCTCTTCCTCTGCTTATAGCTGCTGCCCTATACAGGATCCCTTATGATGGAGAAAGGAAGGAAGAGCTTAAGCCTAGCTCATGGATGGATTGGGTCTAAATATCAGTGCTAGGTAAAACTAGATGGTGGCTGTATTGGCCTACACCCAGGGATGACATTGAAAGGCTTTGGTGAAAGAACACCCAAGGCAGGATATCCAGTAAGGCATCTGGTTCTCTGCTTTGCGTGGATACAGTAGCTGGCTTTTCTATATATGTTATATAGGTTATAGTTATAGGTTATGATACACCTATGGACCCATGCACAGTGGCAAATTTCAGAAAAAAGATTGGAAGATGGCAACTTGTTTTGCTTTCTTTATACAAGTACACTCTTTTAAACTTTTTCTTTAATTGTTCTATCACAGAGTTAACACAACTGAAAACTCTCTCCTACCTAAAATCATTTCCGTTGAAAAAACAAAAAAGACTTCAAGTTGTGTTCATAAGAATAATCTCAGATTACTGTCAAATTTGTTTTGAACCCGATTACTATAATTGTGACAAATAAGTATTGGTAAACCAAACTAATTTACATTTACCGCCTCATTGCATCAGATATTCACGGAGCTTTACAGATTTCCTGTGTTCGATAGCAAATTATGCATGTAATAAAAGTAGACTTTTTTTAATCCCCCAAAGTCTTCTGGCTCATCTGTGTGAAGGCAGAGGATATCTCGTTTATCTCTGAAACAAGGTAGTCTCATCAAAAGCCCTTGGGCAATCACAGACTGCATGTCCTCAGATGGCTTTGTAAGCAATATGTCAGAAAATTTACTTACAAATCAGGAGCATTAAACTTTAGCTTATTATATAGCTTTAAGAAGCTCAACTTTAAAACAATTTTCTGTTCTTTAAAGCAGCACTTAGTGTTTCACATTTTTATAATAAACTTCCATATGTACTTGGATCTTTTGATTCATAAATACTAATGTCTGATATTTAATGCTTGTCCCAAGAACTTTTCTTGGTCTAGACCTGCACTGTCCAACATGGAACCCACTAGCAACACGTGACTATGGAGCACCAGAAATGTAACTCACTGGACCAAATAGCAAGTCAATTTCAGTGACAAAGTAGAACAAATGCATAAAATACTTTGTCAATAATATTTATTTCAATTACATGCAAATTGACACTATTATTTATTTATTTGAGAGAGAGAGAGATAATAAAAGAAAGCACAGGCAGGGGATTGGGGGGTAGAGGGAGAAGCAGATTCCCCACTGAGCAGGGAGCCCAATGCAGAACTTGATCCCAGGACCCTGGGACCATGACCTGAGCCAAAGGCAGATGCTTGACCAAGTGAGCCACCCAGGGGCCCCAACACAATTTTTGATGTATTGGGTTAACTTAATCAGTATAAGCTCCTATAATTACTATGAATTTAGTGAAATATGCAAAATATTTACACATACGGTCTTTAAGTTGTAATACTGTTGTGTATTTCATTAAATGTCCTACTGTTATTAAGTATTCAAATCTAATTTTTATACCGGTTATTGTTTGTGTCTTTACCCTTTGATCAACATGCTAGCCCCACCACTGTGTTAGGTGAGATGGGAAGACGGAGCAGTGGTCTGTGAATAGAATAACAACAGTGACAGCAAAAAGCAAAATACGTACCTCTAACTCAACCATAGTGATAATAGAGAAACCTCAGTACTACTCAGGCACCCATTCCAGAGAACTAGGACTTGCTTTTTTCCTTCCCCACTCTCTAGCCAGCATTCCTGCAATTCTGACTCTTAAATAACTCTCAAATCTGTTTCTTCATCCTCACGTAAATTGCTAGTATCTTGGCAAAACCCCTAGTAATCTTTCCTGGAATTATTGCAGTGTCCGTGGCCAGGGTCCCAAATTCCAATCCCCCCTTGTCCTACTACTTATTTTTCAAATGTGGACCAACTGTTTTTTTTTTTTCTAAAATGCACATTTGTTCAACTCCTTTATTAAAAAGTCCTGCAAACATCCTGACTTCCCACATGATAAAGTATACACTTTAATGCTTAAAGAGCATTAAAGTTTTCCCTTCTGCCACTCCCTTACTATCCCCTCCACTGTCAGCCATGTGGGACTGATCTCTCTTCCCTTAACCTGCTGTGTCTGCCTACCCATTTCAACCTGTGCTCACAGATCTATTTGCCTGGGATGTCATCCCTGATCTGACTACTTTCTATGTGGCCAACTCCTACCATTCTGAAGGTATTATGGACTGAGTAGTGATACCACCAGCCCCATTCATATATGAACCTCTAACTCGCAAAGTAACTGTATTTGGAGATGAGCTTTTAGGAAGTAATAAGGTCATAAAGGCGGGGCCCTGACCCCATAGGATTAATGTCCTTATAAGAAGAGACACCAGAGAGCTCTGTCTCTCCCCATTGTGTGAGTACACAGTGAGAAGGTGGCCAAGGAAAGCCAGGAACCAATTTTACTGGCATTCTGATATGAAATTCCCAGCCTCCAGAACTGGGAGAAATGAAACGTCTGTTGTTGAAGCCATTGGGTTATACAGCCCAAGCTGAACTGATACAGCAGGCTCTGCTCAAACCTCAGACCCTGGAGAGCGTGGTCCAGTATCCAAGGCTAAGTAGCTCTCGATGACATGGAATCTAGGAACACATTCATCACGGCCCATCATTTCATTTTTCTATACTACTTTTGTGAACTCCTTGAAGGCAAAGGAAGTCTTTTATTCATCTTTGTTTCAAAATCCCCAGTCTATTATTTGTTTATTTTAATGTTGAGAGAGGTACAGAACAGAGATATTTGTTGGTTGATCATTTAGGACTGTTTTGTTAAAATCTTTCAAGGCAGCTATAAAACACTTTGGGAAATACATTTCATGCAGAACTCTCATAAATAACTTCCAACTTGAAGCCATCTGGGCAGAGGGAGTCACAGGGATCCTGAGCCAGCCATCTGGCATAGCTGGGGAGGTTGTTCCCTGCTTCTTAGGAAGGGTACCAGCCACCAACCACACTCAGTTAATGCTCACGACAGGTGGTGTTATCCCAGTGAGGCAGCTGTGTGAAAGGGATTTGCTCCTTTGTTCTGTGACCTCAGAAGCAAAAGATTAATGACAAGGGACTAAGAAAGAATCTTCAGTCATTAAAACACTGTAATCCAGTCCCTCAGATAAACACAAGATTGGGTCTTTCCGATGATCCCGTTTCTATACACACATATAATGAAACAAAACTTACTCAGTTTTCACACTTCCCCTTGCAAAGATAATGGGACTGAGTGGTGTCAGACTTTTCTCATGCTTGACTAAGGCTGTATCATGTATTTCTCCCTTCAGATGAGGTTTGTGAACTGAGTCAAGTTTTTGCTGTTTCATGAGAGCCTGGGCAGTAGAGATACGAGATTTTCCGTGTTCTTGAACCTTTGCTTCTATCTTCTTTGTTTTTATCACATATCTTTCTTTTTCCATCTGTGGCTTACTTACTTGCTAGTTTCCCAGACATGCAGTATTAAATGAATTGTACAAATTAGACTTGGCATATTTGGGGATATTTCAGGAGTAGCGGGAACCCTCTGAGGGTTTACTGTTAAGTTACCTGCTATTGGGCTAAAAAGGCAGATTGCCCATGAGATCATTCAGGCTTGTGCCCAGACAGTTCTGGGTTAGAGTTCTGACTACTATTCATTTGTTATGTGATCTTTGATAAGCTGCTTGACCTCTCTGAGCCTCAGAATCTGGAAACTGGAAACAACGGGGAAACTGGAAACAACTATCTTGTAGTGTTGCAAAGACAGAGACAGTAGACACACAGCGTTTGGTGTATGTGGGCCCTCAGGAGATGTGAACTCTTATTAGTGAACTCTTATTATTATGCCACTTATTAGTTCATGCCCTTGCCACCTCTAGTGGCAAGGAAGAATTAAAGATGACTGATGCATATGGGCAATCTGGGACACGAAAAGACCCCAAGGAACCATTATTTTCATCTAGAGGAGTATCTAAATCATTCATGATTTCCTTTTTTAATATCTCTAGGAATGGAAACTCTTAATACTTCACAAGGAATTTTCTTCTAGTGTTTCATCATCATAATGGTTAAGAAGTTCCTCCTCATATGCAGCAAGTTGGCAAGCTCATTTCCTCAGATTCAGACCCCAAGGGATAAGGAGAACAGCTGTTGAGTTTCTCAACCCAGAAAATCTTCGCCATATTGAATCATCACTTGTTTCCTGTTTCCCCCTGAGTATGAATAGCCAAGGGCCTCAAACAGTTCCTGGTAGTCACTGGTCCCCATTGCTTTCTCATCTTTGATCCTTTTATATGAGGAGGGTTTACTTAATTCACATCTGGTTAAACATTTGTCTCTGCGCTCTTGGCAGAGTTGAATGATAACAGATTGTAAGGGAAGAATGTCTTCTCAAGGCTGCAGGAAAAGACAACTTATTTTGACGGTACACTAACAAATCCCCCAGCTTATTAAAAAAGAGTTTCCTGTCATAATCGGGGGCTTTATGAAGGATTCTAGCATCTTCTGTGATGAATCATGATAAAACAGTGTGGTGGCTGAGAACATGTGTCCTGGAATTGTACAGATTTAGGTAGGAACCCCTGTTACTCCTCTTGCTATGTATGTGACCTTGTATATATTATGTAACCTCCCCAAGGCTCTGTTTTCTCCTCTCTAGAAAGGGACAACTAATCTCCTGGGTTCCCAAGGTGATCACCTCATTATCAATACATCACCCCCTCTCGGATCCAGGCTCACCTTCTGCAGATGCTCCGCCTGAGGGGACAGCATTCTTTTAAACAATTCTTCTTTACAGTGAGCTGGATGGTGGACTTTCTTAGGGCCATGACCTTCAGGGACACAACAGGTGGAAGGGCTCACTGCTGCATAGTGGGTCCCAGCATGAGGGGGGCGAATCTAGTGGAGCTCTGCCCCCAGCCTCTTGCCCAGACCCTTCATCCAGCTGGCTGATCCCATGGCTCTCTCAACACGCTGACCAGAGTCCTGAGGCCTCCTGCCCACACTGGCCCCCTACTCCCTCTGCAGGCCAGGTGTGGCTGGCCAGCCTACACCTGCAGTTTCCCTGTGAGCCAGTGCTCTCTCTGCTGATCACCAGCACCCTGTGTGTACCCCAAAGGGCTATTTTTTGCTTGCCTGGTGATAGCAGCCCAGCTCTAGCTGGGACAAACCAGCAAATGCTCATGCTATTTAAGGGGCTGAGCTACTTCCACAATGAAGTCTGAGAAGACTTCCCAGCCTTGGGAAGGGGCCCTTTCAAGTCTGTCTTCTCTTCGGTTCTCTCCTTCAGCCCTGGGTATAATACAGAGTGTCTTTGGGTCTTATAGTTACTCTTTTATCAGAATTTAATTATTATTTAAGTTAAACTTCTCCTATTTAACTCACAATGTGGTTCCTCTCTGCTAATTGGACCCAGACTGATGGCATAGGAGACTCCCTCTCACATCTCTAGCTGTGGGAGGTGTCATTAACATATGGTCCCATTGCTGTGCTTTGATACACGACAGCGTCCTCACCAAGGCCACATTTCCCACTACCAGTGACTAGGTGAGACACAGACAGGAAGCCATATTTGTCTCAGTTGATATGTGCTCCTTGGCTCAGGAACCTTGGCTCAGGGACTCTCCATAGATTTCCTTAAAAAGTGTGCTGTATTCTAAGACTTTTCCTACCCAACCTGCCCTCCCTCCCTTTCTTTTCCAGCTTGGCCTGCATCTTGATTGCGCTCAAATCTGTTTTCCCCTTAGATCTCTTACAGATCTAATTCCGCTTCACTGTCTGCTCCTCGAAGGGCCAAAATAAACACAGTGACCATAGAGGTTAAATGAACTCATGGAGGTAAAGTGTGTAGTAGTTCTTGGAGATGTGTCCTGGCCATGAGGCTGCTGAGGATAACAACAGTTAGCTGAAGTGTCAGAGCTCCTGCCTGTTGCTATATCAATGCAGAGTAATATCTTGGTTTTCTCTGCCGAAGGGGCGATAATTATTGTTTTCCTCACCATCGTTCAGGTACACAGATGTGCCCTGTGGTGACCTCTTTGATGCATGGTATATCTAAAACTTTCCAGTCATCCCCTTTCTTTAGAACGTTGTTTTTCTGAGCAGTAAACACAGTGCTAGCAAAAACCCTGTTTAGCAATTTGGAATACTGTGTAAGGATCTCTGTGTTTATGAACATTTTATTCCGACAAATTAAAGAAAACTGCAGTAATGTGGTAAGACCTCAGCTTTCCATGTTGCCGGCCACTCTTTTCATCTTAGAAGCTTTTTTAATTGTTGTTCCCCTGACTGAAGCCTTGAAGAAGCAGTAGAAACTGATAGCAGGGTCTGATCATTTTAGGCTCCTGTGGTCCTAATCTGGCATCCCTGGGTGCTTAGGGATTAGTTTCTCTGTTTTGTTTGTTTGTTTGTTTTTATTGGGTTTTTTTTTTTTTTGACAGATAAGAAAAACAATATTGGCCGTCCACAGTGTTTTTGAAATTGGCTTAAAAAAAATCACTTGTTTTCCTGGTTGTAATTCAGAGGTAACAAGAATGGAATCTTTCTTCATCTCTGGAAACAGTGTCCTGATCTGCGCATCCTTTATGCAGATGATGGAGAGCTTGTCTTACCTCTTGGAAGGCAAAATATCCGACAAGACATCTGGGACAGTTGGCCTTATTCTGTTTAATGTGACTTTGATACATGACGCTGGTTTATCATTCCCAAGACTTCCCTGCCTGTGGCTCTAAAACACTCTTCAAGGACCCAGGCCAGTGAAGGATGTGCAGTCACTTACTCTGCCCAATTCCGAGATGATGTGTTAGATTTCCAACTCCACAATATTTGGCATCTGATGCTTTGGTGGCCCGCATGGGTGTGATGTGTAGCGTGTTATGAGTAACTGGTGCCAGTTTTTGACTAAGGTACTGATTGCAAGAGATTTTACTGTAAGTGAACAAGGAATAATTTTATAGGGTTTGGTTCTCCAGGGAGCCCAATGAGGTGCATTAGGGACTTTCCAAATTAATTCAGAGTCAGAGCTAGAGAATGTGGCTAAACATTTTGGCTCATTCAATCACAGCCTGTAGGTGCTGTGACTAGTAATATATATTCAGTAACCCCGATTTGAAGAGCAACAATTTAACTCCAGAAAGATAACCTGCATGGAGTGTGCTGTGGTACTTTTTGGTAATTTATTCTTTCAGTTATATTCTTGTTGCAGCAGAAGAGATAATTTTGGTAATCGGGAATATTTCTAGACTTGTATGCTCAGCCACACACACCATTAACATAAATACTTCTTTCCACTCAGACCCTGGAAATAGTAGCTGTGATTAATATGCTCAGCCATATGCTTTTTCATACCCTTTAAAAGCAAAAGATGATTTTAAAGAATTAAACATGGATTGAAATTCAGTCTGTAATCATGCTAACAAATGGCATTTTAAAGGATATAGCGGATAAACATTGTGCTAAACAGAAATGGCAGCTAAGAAATTGATTTCTTACAACAAAGAGAAGCTTTTTGCCTCCTCATTTTCAATGAAATGGAAAGAGGATTCTAAAATATGCGATATAATCAGGCTCTTTCTTGTCTTTGGCTGAGAGCCAAAACTATAGTTTTACACTGTCATGCTAGGTTCTATCTGTTCCCTGCTTTGCCCTTCCTCCCCCTGCCCCTGCCTCACTCACAGTGATTCTCTTGTCTCCTGGCAGGAGCATGCTGCAGTTTGCAGGGACCCCCTCCCCTCCCCCCCTCCCCAGAGTCCGTATACCTTTACCGATGCTTCCAAGTCACTGACAGAGTTGGGGCACCTTGGAAATTTAAACTATCCTCACTCAGCTACTCCCAAAGGGAACTCAGTGGGTCGAGGAGAGGCTCAGAAATTCTTTTTTTTTTTTTTTTTTTAAGATTTTATTTATTTGATAGGGAGAGACACAGTGAGAGAGGGAACACAGGCAGGAGGAGTGGGAAAGTCAGAAGCAGGCTTCCCCCCCCAGCAGGGAGCCCGATGCGGGACTCGATCCCAGGACTCTGGGATCATGACCTGAGCTGAAGGCAGACGCTTAACGACTGAGCCACCCAGGCACCCCCCAGAAATTCTTGAAGTGCCTCTTGAAAGCCCATGAATGGACTCATGCTGAATCCTGTTCAAATGGGTGAACCACACTTGAAAAAATGAATTAAAAGAGTCAATCAGCAATATATTTCTGAATGTATTCCTTCATGTTCTGATAAGCCTTGTGTGCCAATCTGATGTAAGTTGACTCATCTATACATTGCCCACTTCTGGGAAATTGTCTTTTATGAAGGGCAGTCAGGCTTGGAAAGGTTCAAATTTGAGGAGAAAAATGAATAATAAGCTACAGATAAGGCATTGGTTTAGAAGAGATATTATTTCTGTCGTATTCTGACATGACAGTGGCATCTGATTTAGGACAACAAAGAGCAGGAGAAGACAAGCCAGAATCTCACATGATCCAGTTTGAGCTGTGCATGTTCAACTCTGGTATGCGAATGATAGTGCCATCCAAGAGTCTGCCAAGAGGCCTTGACTAACCTCTGCTCTCTGGTCTCGATCAGCTCATTGTCCCCTGTGGTCCTCACGTTAAGACAGTCAGCAAATTTGTCATACTTGTCCAACCTGCGTTTTACCTGGCAGACTATAAGCTTCATGAAGACAGGGCTCTGATTTGCTTATTGCTGGGTCCTCATGGCTAATGTATTGGTGCCCATGAGTGCTCAGTCCATGCTGGATAGATGACATTAATACTGGGAGTAGAGACCAGTGGGCAGTGACCAGTGAAGAGGAAAATGGAAAGTCAGAGTAGAAGCAGGGCATGAGTCCCAGGCCAGGAGAATAGGAGGCAGGAGAGGGTAGGAGCAAGCCATCACAATCATTGGGAAAGAGCTACCCAAAGCATGGTCAGGAGACCCCAGCCTGGGGATAACTGGGACTGGAGACCAGGGCAAGGGCCAGGACCCAGCTGATGGCGACAAGATGATCCAAGATAAGCCAAGTTAACAGGTAGGATTCAAAGAGGCCCAGTAGAGAGAGAACAAAGGATGTGGAGCCAAGATCTGGGCTCAGCTTGATGCTCTGCCTATAATACCATGTACCTGGATCATTGGATGTTGGGGTGCTAATTATCATTAGGTGGCAGGAGTGATGACCTTGTGATCCCATTTCTTGGGTCCCGGTCCTGGCTCTGTCACTTAACAGTTACAAGCAGGTCAGTTAACCATGCTTTGTCTCAAACTGCTCCATGGAAAAATGGTTAGAGTACAGATCTTACCAAATAAAATAAGTTTATGCCTATTATCAAGGCTATGTAAACATTAGTAAGGAAAATTACATTCTAAGAATATACTTGAATATACTTTAAATTATTCACCCCAGGGCACCTGGGGGGCTCAGTCCTTGAGTGTCCAACTCGGTTTCAGCTCAGGTCATGACCCCAAGGTCATGGGATTGAGCCCTGCAATGGGCTCTGTGCTCAGCGGGGTCTGCTTAAGATTCTTTTTCCTCCCTCTGCCCCTCCCCCTTCTCTCTCTCTCTAATAAGTAAATATTTTAAATAAGTAAGTAGTTTACCATGATTCAACTCAGTCATTCTCTTGCAGCCCCAAATGGGTCAGGTATCAATTTTCGTTGGGTCCTCTTGGAAAAATTGCCTTGACTCCTCTGTGCCTTCTCTCTTACCTTCAAGTGCAGGAATAGATCTTGGAAAGTATCCCCAGAGCCTGAAGGGGTAGAGAAGCAAGACTGAGGGAGGTGTCCATCCCAAGACCATATCCCCAGGATTGGTGGAGAGGAGCCAGGGCACCCTGGGCAGGAGAGCCATTCTGCCCTTCCCCCAACCTCTGTGTCCCTCCCATCCCTCCCACCTCTGCCATTCTTCCAAAAAGGAGGGAGGTGTGTGTGTGTGTGTGTGTGTGTGTGTGTGTGTAGACACCAGACTCCCCCAGGGGTTAGGATTCATTGGCCCATTATTTGTTCACTCACTTATTCCACAAATATTTGTGAACCCTTGCTACATGCTCCACTGTTTGATAATCCCTGGGGATACAGTTGAAAACCACCAGTTGGGCCTCAGGTTCAACCAGCAGACAGAACCTCACTCTCCAGTTGGTGGACTGCTACCTTCTCTTGAGGGACTCACGCCGATTTATGCTTATTTGTGGTTCTGATGAACTCGAGTTCATCATTTCACGTTATTTCACAGAAGGCTTTCCCTCTCTTACGTATTTATATACATACCCCCTACCCTCCCTTTCCTTTCCAGTTTGTGCCCAGTTGCTTAAGGAAAATCTCTCCTTTCCATAACTTTAACTAAAGCTGATAAACACACAATGTATGGGTAATTATCCCCCTATATCAAAGGAGAGGAAATCCATATAAAATTAGGAAGGAAAAAACTTTGTAATAGACAAAACAGATTTTCATAATTTTTGTGCTAATTTGTTTTATTACTTCTGGTTAATTTCTTTCTATTAAAGGCAAGATACTGCCTTTAAGGTCATTATTAACTATTTCAAATACAAATTTACTTGTTTAGGCTTTGTACTATTTTTGTTGTTTCATTTAAAATATATAATATTTTGGCAACTCTCAGACTGCTCACGAGTTTTAGGGGCTCCTCTGAGGCTCCAAGCAGCATCATTTACTACTTCCGTTGAATAGAAAAATGTGTTTCAAATTTGAAATGCATGCCAGTAGCAAGCAGGAGTTTTAGCTCATTAGAGAATAAATTATGAAATTGATTTGAAAATGTATGGTTATAAATCTATATAAATCTATAAAATACTGGCACTTCCATGCTGTTTTAAAACAGATCTCTCTTTTATATATTAATTCTTCTGTTTTCACATTCTTTGGGCGCCATCATCCTAACAGCTGGGGCAACAATAGTAGGCTCTGGGGCTGCATAAGACCCTAGAATAGATGTAAAAAAAAAAAATCTCAGAATACACTCTGCCAAAGAATGTCCCTAATACCCTCCAAACAAAACAGCTGGCAGTGGGCTAGGCTTTCTGAATTGATCCTAACCTGGATCCAACAAACCGAGGGTACACAGTTGTTGTTTAGCTTTTTTGTGTGTATTCAGATATTTACATATTCTGTGGGTTTTTGAGAGCATACATTTTAAAATTTCTGAGTCAATTTCATATTGTACCACATGTATATTTTTTATGGAATAAGCCATTTAAAGCAGGAGGGGTTTTGAAACCAGGAAAGTTATCTTCTGAAATTTTTGTCATTCCCTCTTTCCAGATGGATCCCTAAGTATTTGCCAGGAACACTGCCTTTATTCACAACTTAGAATAGAAATACATAGGGAACCATAACAATTGTTCACACTAAAACTATTTTCTGCATTTACCAATGGAAATAACAGAAAGGCTAGGAAAACACATATTCATCAAAATAGCAGATTTTTTTCTTTGTGAGCTGTAATTAGTTCCCATGCCAATTTCTATTCTCTGAATTGTATACTAGTTGATGGGCATTTTAATTTTTTTTTTTTTGTGAGAGAAAAATGAATGTATTAAACTCATAGGCATACCCTGACCAGATTGCCAATTAGATTCTCTGGAATACATCAGTAAATAACACAGTCTTTCTGAAAGAGGAGGTCCATCTTCCTAGAAACATTGATTTGGAAAGATTAATTTCCACACTTCTCGCACCTTTGTATATTTTGGTATATGTTAGGCCTTGCAATGTCACTAGAGAAGAATAACCAGACCTTCTTTGAATACCATACACATGCATTGCATGTTAACAGCTGTCATTTCAGGATAAAACAAGAATTATTTCATTGCAGCAACCCCCTCCTACACACCACTCCCCCTTTTTCACGCCAGTAAAGTGGAATTTATAATTAATATGGAAATTTGATTCCATTTTAAAATAAAAACCATCAAGTACTTCCTATGTGCTAGACACTATCATAGGCAAGTAAGAAATAAACATAGTAGAATTCCTGCCTCAGGAGCCCGTGGAAGATTCCTGTGACCAGTGGGAGCCTCCTGCCCTCCCTGAAGGGAACAGTGGCACCTACCACCTTTAGCTCATGGACACAGTACATGGCTTTAGGCCCAGTGCTGTCAGATGTTCTGATTTTTTTTCCCCCAAGAAATGTAAAAAATGAGGTTTTAAAGTACAGCTATTGATTTCAAATATTGGTTTTCAAAAAAGTTTAAAACCCTCTGCAGAACAACAATCCATATCTGTCTGAGAGATTAGGCTCACATCTGCTTTAAAAAATATTTAACTTTATAAAATAGTTAATATATGCGCTTAGCTAAAAATCCAAAAGGAACAAAGAGTTACAGAGTGAAAAGGAGTCTCCCTCCCAATCCCTTCCACGTCTTACTGCCTTCCTAGAGGCATTCCCACACCAGTGTCCCCCAGACCTCCCAGCTGTCTTCGGTTTGCATGCATCTCCAAGCCTAGGCACACAGTCTTTCTGTGAACACTAATGGTGACACTGTATCCACACTCTTCACACTTCGCTTTTCTCACTAACCGCACTGTACGTTATCACAATCGCTCTAAGCCAATTTATACAGAATTGCCTTCTGTATCATTGTCCATCATCCGGAGGCATCCAATCATTTAACTGGTGCCTTGCTGACAGGGGTGTTGCCCGTCCTTGCAACTGCAAACCATATTTCAAGGACTCATCTTTTTGCATATAATGTTATGCGGGTAAGTATATCTGCAACCTGGTTTCTTAAATTCCTTCCAACAGAAATTCTCAACCTGCCTGTATAGAGGAATCTCCCAGGGAGCTTAAAACTGCAGGTGGATGGGTCCCTCCACAAAGATTCAGATTATTCCCTGGCCATCAGGAATTTTTAAAGGGCCCACATGATGCTAAAGTGCAATCTGTGTTGAGAAGACTGCCTTCCAGACCAGCCCAGGTCATGCATCCCCCAAAAGGACAAGTGTTCCCTGACAGCAAGAGCCTACGGAGCTCCCATGTGTGCCTTTTGTCCACCTGAGCAGTAAAAATCCGTGTGTCATGGTAGTTCTAATTGCGTTTTTTTTTTTTTTTTTAATTCTACAAGAGCAGTTGAACAGGGGTGCCTCGGGTGGCTCAGTTGGTTAAGGGTCTGCCTTCAGCTCACTCAGGTCAGCTTGGGATCGGGTCCTATGTCCAGTTTCTTGCTCAGCGGTGAGTCTGCTTCTCCCCCTGCCTGCTGCTGCCCCTGCTTGTGTGCTTGCTCTCTCTCTCTGACAAATAAGTAAATAAATAAATATATCTTTTTAAAAAAGAGCAGTTGAACACATTCTCATATTCATATTAGCTTTTTTAGTGAACTGTCTGAAAACATATTTTGCCCATTAATGATCATATTATTGGTCATTCTCCTTACATATTAAAGAAATTAGTCCTCTCCAGAACAACTTTTAAAAAAAGTTTTGTTTTCTAACTTGTCATTGTCTTGACTTCACTTATGGCATTTTTCTCTGTGAGGAATATTTTCATGTCACCAAATTTATCAAAAAAGGGTTGGCTTCTGAGTTTTGCATCACACTGAGAAAGATCCTCTTCATTCTGAGATTATGTTTTCAAAAAGAATATTTTATGGCTTCCTCCAGAATGTTAATGGTTTTATTTTTGACATTTAAAACTTTTATTCATCAGAATTCTGCATTTATTTTGGCATAAGTATGTGGTATGGCTCCAGCTTTGTTATTTTTTCCAGACGCTCAGATACCATAGAGGGAATAATCAATTCCCCCCCCACTTGACTCAAATTGTCATTTTTATCATTTACTAAATTACCTTATGTATTTGAGTCTAATCCTGGACTTTTTATTCCATTCCTCTGATCAATCTACCCATGCACTAGAACCATACTATGTTTTGTTAGATTATAGATTTATAATATGTTATAGTAAAAGATGCCTTATTATTCCTACTCTTTAAAAATGTTATTTCCTTATTTATTATTTCATTATTAACTTTAGAACCAGGTTTTCTAGTTCCATAATAATCCCATTGTATTTTTACAAAGCATTTTGTGTAATTCATTTAATTTGGGGGGAATGGAACACACATGATCTTTGTCTTCCTAACTTTGACCCTCATTTCTGTTTTCTCCCTTATTCTGAAAATTCCAGTTCTAATTAGTAGACTTGAAGTTCCACAAACCAATCATGTTTACCTCTAAATCTTTCAATTAGTTGAAAGAATTGAAGGCAAGATCATGAAACACCTTCCCCTTCCCAGGCTTGCTATTGCCTGCCCTGGCTCTTCTTAGCTTAGACGCTATATCTTCTCTCTTCTCAGAAGACTTCACTGTTCTCCATGGACCAACTAACACAAGGCATTGCAAATTTCTCTTTGCTGGTGTAAGAGAGGAGGGTCCCAATGTATGAAATATTAGACTCAGGTGTGCCAAAATATCATAATTTTTTTTTTCTGTGACTGACCTCATCTTACTTTAAAATTTCCGTATCAGCTGTGAATGGAGAGGAAAACACGTTTAAGCTTGCTAGCTAATGTGCCACTTTAAAAAAAAAAATTTTTTTTAAGATTTTATTTATTTATTTGACAGAGAGAGAGGGAGAGAGAGCAAGCAAGCACAGGCAGAGACAGAAGGAGAAGCAGGCTCCCTGCCGAGCAAGGAGCCCGATATGGGACTCGATCCCAGGATGCTGGGATCATGACCTGAGCCGAAGGCAGCCGCTTAACCAACTGAGCCACCCAGGCGTCCCTAATGTGCCACTTTTAATTTTAGAAAGTTTTGAGAGTATTTAATCAATGCAAAGCTCAACCTTCCTTCAGAGTTGTCTCTCAAGGTTCTTCGGTCATGGTCTTTTCCCCTGAGGGCATCTGAGTGGAGGAAGGGTTTATAGTGATCACAGAATTCTGCTCCTTCTGGGCATCCTGCACTCGTGTCCACTGCGGTGTGGCCACTGCCTTTTGCTAGTTTTGAACTTTGTGCTGGTGTGCACTGCTGGCCATGTCTCACAGACTGTCGGGTTGTGAGGGTTCCTACACTCTGCAGCCTTCCCACCTAACCCAACACCTTTCCTGCGACTTCTGCTCATCCTGTCTAGGATGGGCTTTTTGTTCTGCTCTCCCTGAAGGAGTGAGTGGCACTCTCTGAGTCTACCTTTTTGCTCTGCCTGTTGGCCACAACATTCTGCTGAGGACATGGACAGTCTCTTAAAATTTCACTCAGGGGATGCTAGGGATGGCTCTGGGTATCTCTGGATTCCCTTGAAACATCCAGGCTCCTTCACTCTGTGACCTTGGTCAGGTTAATTAATTTCTATGCCTCTCTTTCCTCAGTTGTAAAACAGGGATGAAAATAGAACCTAAGTCATCATGCCATTCTGAAGAGCAAATACAAGCACTCGATAAATACTTGCTATTTTGAAAATTATACTACTCTGCTTCTGCCTTGAAGATTACAGAACCTCACCTCCCAAGAGTTTATTGATTGATTTGGCATTTTAAAAAAATATTTTATTTATTTATTTGACACACAGAGAGAGATCACAAGTAGGCAGAGAGGCAGGCATAGAGGGGGTGGGGAGCAGGCTCCCTGCTGAGCAGAAAGCCTGATGCGGGACTCGATCCCAGGACCCTGAGATCATGACCTGAGTTGAAGGCAGAGGCTTAACCCACTGAGCCACCCAGGTACCCTGACTGATTTGGTATCTTGACTGGTTTCTTACAGCAAGTGAATAAGGTAGTTTTTTAACTCCTTTCATTATATTTAGATTAAAAAGTACTTTTTTTTTTTGTACTTATACTAGAGATTTTTCACCTGGGTACAAAATTATTTAAAAAATAAACTTATGCAAAGGTGCCTGAGTGGCTTAGTGTGTTAATGGCCCAATGCTTGGTTTTAGCTCAGGTCATGATTTCAGGGTAGTGAGATGGATCCTGCTTAAGATTCTCTCTTGCCCTCTTCTCTGCCTCTTGCCCCCAACTCCTGCACATATGTCCCTATATTCTCTCTCTCTGTCTGTCTCTCAAAACAAACAAACAAACAAACAAACAAACAAACAAACTAATGCAGAGTCTTCCACTTATGAATCTGATAGACTAAGACCCTACTGGACAATTCACTCCCTTGCAGAAAACCACCATGGAAGCATGTTATAGGAAAGGATACCTGGATACCTGATAGTGTTAAACAGTGAATTGAAGACCAGACTAATGGGGAGTGTGCATGTGCTTCCAGGAAGGTAGATCTATCTGGTCAAGTTTCCATTTCCATGACTTTCAGTAGCCATGGGGATAAGTATGGTCTGCGTGGCTCACACAGCAGTGGCGGGGGTACTTTTCCTGAGGAACCATAGTGAAGCCAGGAAACTGAATGCAAGTAGGTGTAATACTAGAAAGGAAAGAGGTTAGAGGAGGGAATCTCCAGTCTCTGTCCAACAGTGTCTCTGACTGACCCCAGAAACACTCATGCATGAGGCATGAGGAGAAGCCTCAAAACAGCTCAGCACGTGTACCCGAATGTTTATAGCAGCAATGTCCACAATAGCCAAGTTATGGAAAGAACCTAGATGTCCATCAACAGATGAGTGGATAAAGAAGAGGTGGTATATATATACAATGGAATACTATGCAGCCATCAAAAGAAATGAAATCTTACCATTTGCGATGACATGGATGGAACTAGAGCGTATTATGCTTAGCGAAATAAGTCAACTGGAGAAAGACAACTATCACATGATCTCCCTGATATGAGGAAGTGGAGATGCAACGGGGGTGGGGGTTAAGGTGGTAGGAAAAGAAAAAATGAAACAAGATGGGATCGGGAGGGAGACAAACCAAAAGAGACTCTAAATGTCATAAAACAAACTGAGGGGGTTGCGGGGGAGAGGGGTTGGGAGTGGGTGGTGGGGTTACATCATATGTTTAAATAAAGCTTAAATAAAGTAAAAAAAAAAAAAACAGCTCAGCAAAAGACAAAAGATCTGAACTGAAACAGAACTGCTGTCCAAGCAACCATCTGCACTTCAAGACAGCCAAGAAAACTCCCTTCTAAAACAAAGAAAATAACACTATCAGAGAAAAAAGTAGGTATCCAGGACCTGTTAATCCTCACAGGGTCTAAGATGCACTCAAAATTTTCCAATGTACAAAGATCCCCCCAAATGAAACACATTCTCAAGAGAAAAGACAATGAATTGTGCCTGACCTAGAGATGAATAAGTTGCTGAAATGAACAGATAAAGATATTAAAGTAGCTATTATAACAACAGCCAATGAAGTAAGACAGAATGTGTTTTCAGTAATTGAGAATCGCAGCAGAAAAATGAGAAGTCTCAGCAGAGAAATAAAAACAATAAAGTCAGAATCAAATGGAAGTTAAAGAGCTGAAAATTAGAATTGTGAAAAAAATTCACTGAAAAAAATAGTCAAAGAGATGGCAGAGGAAATAGTAAGTGAACTCAAAGACAGAGCAATAGAAATGACCAAAAATGAAAAATAAGAAAACCCGAATTTTGAAAAAGAAACAATGGACTTGTTAGATTGGATAAGATGATCAAACATACAGGAATGCCAGAAGGAGAAAAGGGAGAAAATGGGACAGAAAAAAAAAATGTGAGGACGTAATCGCTGAATACTTACTAAATTTGATGAAAGATAGAAATGTTTAGGTACAACATGCTACACAAACAATAACCACAGTGAACAAAGAAAATACAAGGCTAAGTCACACCATGGCACACTGTTAAAAGCCAAAGATAAGGAACAAATCTTGAACACTGACACATTGCATATAGAGAAACAGTGGTGGTTAAATAGGCACCTTCTCATCAGAAATCCTTAAAGACAGAAAAGAATAGAATAACCTTTTGAAAATGCTGGAAGAAAAACTGTCAAGCTAGAATTCTGTATTTATTGAAAATATCATTTAAGAATGAAGGCAACTGCCCAAAGCAGTGGTATATTCTCTTAAATTTCTCTGCAAAAACTTGCACCTGGTGTCAGAGCCAGATATTGTTTCAGAGATGATGGTGAGGTGTTCTGGAACATTATTGATGCTTTTCAATTCAATCGGACATTATGCTTATTGGGATTGGCATGGGTGAAGGACCAAATGCACTATACAGCATTATCTTTTAAAAAGGACCATATATATATAGATATAGGAAAGATAAAAGAATGCAACAGATTTGCAATCAGTGACATAGGACATAGTCCTATGTCTATAGTGACATAAGACATAGTCTAATGTCTATAGTGACATAGTGACAGCAATAGGAAATCACATGAAAGATTCACCAGTGGAGGAGGACACATAACTGGATCAATAACCAAAAAGGAAAACATCATTGCATGCTGAAATTCTCAGTGCAGGGTAAGTGGACTGAAAGTAAAAAGAAATGTTCAGATAAGATACGCTCTACTTAGGACATCCTCACTGTCTGTCTTATGATTTTTTTCTTTTTCTATTTGAGATGTAATATATAATATATAAATATGAAGTCTAAGAAAATGGCACTTCTCTGAACAGTACAGTGGGCACAAGAAGAGATAATATTTGAATTGTATGTTAAAGTATGAGGATAGACTCTTCATTTGGAGGAGAGGTGGGGAGGAGAGAAAAAAAAAACTTATCATATAGGAAGAAAACATATACAAAGCACGTCACTTCAACTAAGCATTCTACCTCATTAAGAAGTTTAGAAAGTCTTTAAAGGCAAGACTTAAGATATCCACTTAATCTGTATTCTTTACACAGAGTATTTTACAAAAGTGAGACAAAAAAAAAGGCATTTTCAGATAAAATAAAATTAAGATAATTTGCCACCATAAGACTTGCATTACAAAAAATGCTAAAGGACATTCTTTAGGTTAAAAGAAAAGGACAGCAGATGGAAACTTGAATCCTCAGGAAAAAAAAAAGAAGAGGACTGGAAATGATGACTATCTGGATGATACAAAAGACTGTTTGGGTCCCCCTTTACTTCCAGTTTCTTTGCAAACAATTGAACTGTGTAAAGAAAAATATAATCTTTCTTGTAGGGTTTATAACATACATAGTTTTAACACAGATAACAACTATTATTGTAGTAGTAATATTTGTCCAGTGAGTAGACAATGAAAATTTAAGAATATATTTTATAATTCTTAGTGAAAACACTCAAAAAGGTACAAAGAAACACAGCAAAAGAACAGAAATATTAAACTGGAATTTTGAAAATATTCAAATAATCTAAAAAGCAGGAAAAGAGAAATAAGGGAACAAAAAAACAGGGGAGACACATAGATGCTTAAATAATAGACCCAACTAAGCTATATTAACAATTATAATAAGTGTTAATGGATTAAACACTCCAAGATTGTCAGAGTGGGTTATAAAACAAACAAAAACCAAACATTTCCTACCAGGATTTCCTTTCAATATAAAGATGCAGAGATGGGGGGGAGGAGTCAAGATGGCAGAGAAGTAGCAGGCTGACACGACATCAGGCAGCAGATCAGCTAGATAGCCTATCAAACCATTCTGAACACCTATGAATCCAATAGAAGATCAAAGAGAAGAAAAACAACAATTCTAGAAATAGAAAATCGACCACTTTCTAAAAGGTAGGACTGGCGGAGAGGTGAATCCAATGCGACGGGAAGATAGACCCCAGGGGGAGGGACCGGCTCCCGGCAAGCGGTGGAGCACAAAATCAGGACTTTTAAAAGTCTGCTCCACGGAGGGACATTGCTCCAGAGGCTAAACTGGGGTGAAGACCTCGTGAGGACAGTGTGGACTCAGGTCCCGCAGGGTCACAGAAGGATCATGGTTGTCTGAGTGTCGCAGAGCTCACAGGTATTAGAGTGGGGAAGCCAGCTGCAGAGACAGAGCCCAGGAGTGAACTCTCAACTCGGGGTTACCTTGAACCATAATCTGTGACACCGGCTGGTGCTCTGTGTGTGGGGTCCCCCAAGATCCGGAGAGACTCTGACCTGGGAGAGCCCAGAGATCTGCAGGGTTCGGAGACTTCAGGTGGGACTCTGTGCCAGAGACAGAGATGCTTGGTCACAGGCTGGGTGACCTCGGAGCGCAGCCAGAGGCCAGTGAGATGGGAGTGATTGCATGCGATTTTCTCCAACTGCGGCTGGAGGCTGGGGAGATGGGAGTGATTAAGCGCTTTTCTCTGAAGGCACACTGAAGACTGGGGCCCTGAGCTTTCGGTTCCTCCAAGCTGGAGATTGGGAGGCCGCCATTTTCATTCCCATCCTCTGGAACTCTACAGAAAGTGTTCAGGGAACAAAAGCCCCCGAAAGCGAACCTGAGAGGATTACTTAGCCCAGCCCCTGGTAAGGGCGGTGCAATTCCGCCTGGGGCAGAGACACTTGAAAATCACTACAACAGGCCCCTCCCACAGAAGATCAACAAGAAATCCAGCTAAGACCAAGTTCACTTAACAAGGAGAACAGCGGAATTCCAGAGGAGGAGAAAGCAAAGCATGGAATTCTTGGCTTTCTCCCCATGAATCTTTAGTCTTGCAAAGTTAATTAAATTTTTAATTTTTTTTCCTCTTCTGCTAATTTTTTTTACTTTTACCCTCTCCTCTTTTAACGTTTTTCAACTAGTTTATCTCAATAACTTTCTTAAAAAAATCTTTTTTGTCTCTTTATTAGTATAGTCATATTTTATCCTTCACTGGATCTAACTTTATTCTTTGTATACACATAGGGTTTTTTTTTCTTCTAAAAAATTTGGGGTACAACTTCTTCTAATAGATTAAAATACACCCCAAATCTAGTACCAGGCTTGATCTATTCTCCAGCTCAAGGAAGTTCTCTCCACTTTTTTTTTTTTAATTCTCCCTACCAACTTACCTTATCAACTCCTCTGTTAGAAAAAAAATAAAATAAAATAAAATTTTTTTCATCTTTATAGTCATATTTCATCCCTTCATTGTGTTTACACTTATATATGTTTTTCATTCTTTAAAATTTTGGGAGGTAGTTTCTTCTAAGAGAACAAAATACTCCCCAAATTAAGTGGGTGACCCTGTTCTAGTCACCAGTCTAATACATATGTATATATATATTTTTTTCTTTTTTTATATTTTTTTCATTATTTGTGTTCTCTTTTTTAAAATTTTTTTTCTCTTTTCTGAACTTCTTTTTACCCTCTTTCTCCCCCCCCCCCACGATTTGGGGTCTCTTCTGATTTGGATAAAGCACATCTTCCTGGGGTCTTTGCCACCCTTTTAGTATTACATTTCCTCCTTCATATATTCTTATCTGGACAAAATGACAAGGCGGAAAAACTCACCATAAAAAAAAGAACAGGAGGCAGGACCAAAGGCTAGGGACTTAATCAATACAGACATTGGCAATATGTCAGATCTGGAATTCAGGATGACGATTCTCAAGGTTCTAGCCCGGCTTGAAAAAGGCATGGAAGATATTAGAGAAACCCTGTCTGGAGAAATAAAAGCCCTTTCTGGAGAAATAAAAGAACTAAAGTCTAGTCAAGTTGAAATTTAAAAAGCTATTAATGAGGTGCAATAAAAAATGGAGGCTCTTACTGCTAGGATAAATGAGGCAGAAGAAAGAATTAGTGATATAGAAGACCAAATGACAGAGAATAAAGAAGCTGAGCAAAAGAGAGACAAACAACTACTGGACCACGAGGGGAGAATTTGAGAGATAAGTGATACCATAAGACGAAAAAACATTAGAATAATTGGGATTCCAGAAGAAGAAGAAAGAGAGAGAGGAGCAGAAGGTATATTGGAGAGAATTATTGTAGAGGATTTCCCTAATATAGCAAAGGGGAAAAGCATCAAAATCCAGGAGGTGCAGAGAACACCCCTCAAAATCAATAGGAATAGGTCCACACCCCATCATCTAATAGTAAAATTTACAAGTCTTAGCGACAAAGAGAAAATCCTGAAAGCAGCACGGGACAAGAAGTCTGTAACATACAATGGTAAAAATATTAGATTGGCAGCAGACTTATCCACAGAGACCTGGCAGGCCAGAAAGAACTGGCATGATATATTCAGAGCACTAAACGAGAAAAACTTGCAGCCAAGAATACTTTATCCAGCTAGGTTATCATTGAAAATAGAAGGAGAGATAAAAAGCTTCCAGGACAAACAAAAACTGAAAGAATTTGTAAACACCAAACCAGCTCTACAGGAAATATTGAAAGGGGTCCTCTAAGCAAAGAGAGACCCTAAAAGTATTATCAGAAAGGAACAGAGACAATATACAGTAACAATCACCTTACAGGCAATACAATGGCACTAAATTCATATCTCTCAATAGTTACCCTGAATGTAAATGGGCTAACTGCCCCAATCAAAAGACACAGGGTTTCAGAATGGATAAAAAACCAAACCCCATCAATATGCTGCCTACAAGAAACTCATTTTAGATCCAAAGACACTTCCAGATTCAAAGTGAGGGGGTGGAAAACAAGTTACCATGCTAATGGACATCAGAAGAAAGCTGGGGTGGTAATCCTTATATCAGATCAATTAGATTTTAAGCCAAAGAGTATAATAAGAAATGAGGAAGGACACTATATCATACTCAAAGGGTCTGTCCAACAAGAAGATCTAACAATTTTAAATATCTATGCCCCTAACATGGGAGCAGCCAACTATATAGACCAATTAATAACAAAATCAAAGAAAAACATTGACAAGAATACAATAATAGTAGGGGACTTTAACACACCCCTCACTGAAATGGACAGATCATCCAAGCAAAAGATCAACAAGGAAATAAAGGTCTTAAATGACACACTGGAGCAGATGGACATCACAGATATATTCAGAACATTTCATCTCAAAGCAACAGAATACACATTCCTCTCTATTGCCCATGGAACATTCTCCAGAATAGATCGCATCCTGGGTCATAAATCAGGTCTAAATGGGTATCAAAAGACTGGGATCATTCCCTGCATATTTTCAGACCACAATGCTCTGAAGCTAGAACTCAATCAGAAGAGGATATTTGGAAAGAGCACAAATACATGGACACTTAACAGCATCCTTTTAAAGAATGAATGGGTCAAACAGGAAATTAAAGAGGAATTGAAAAAAATCATGGAAACAAATGATAATGAAAACACAATGGTCCAAAATCTGTGGGACACAGCAAAGGCAGTCCTGAGAGGAAAATATATAGCGATACAAGCCTTTCTCAAGAAACAGGAAAGGTCTCAAATACACAACCTAACCCTACACCTAAAGGAGCTCGAGAAAGAACGACAAAGAAAGCCTAAACCCAGCAGGAGAAGAGAAATAATAAAGATCAAAGCAGAAATCAATGAAATAGAAACCAAAAATCAATAGAGCAAATCAATGAAACTAGGAGCTGGTTCTTTGAAAGAATTAATAAGATTGATAAACCCCTGGCCAGACTTATCCAAAAGAAAAGAGAAAGGACCCAAATAAATAAAATCATGAATGAAAGAGGAAAGATCACAACCAACACCAAAGAAATACAAACAATCATAAGAACATATTATGAGCAACTCTATGCCAACAAATTTGACAATCTGGAAGAAATGGATGCTTTCCTAGAGACATATAAACTGCCAAAACTGAACCAGGAAGAAATAGGAAACCTGAATAGGCCCATAACCAGTAAGGAGATTGAAACAGTCATCAAAAATCTCCAAACAAACAAAAGCACAGGGCCAGATGGCTTTCCAGGGGAATTCTACCAACATTTAAAGAAGAATTAATTTCTATTCTCCTGAAACTGTTCCAAAAAATAGAAATGGAAGGAAAACTTCCAAACTCATTTTATGAGGCCAGCATCACCTTGATCCCCAAACCAGACAAGGATCCCATCAAAAAAGGGAATCACAGACCAATATCCTTGATGAACACAGATGTGAAAATTCTCACCAAAATACTAGCCAATAGGATCCAACAGTACATTTAAAGGATTATTCACCATGACCAAGTGGGATTTATTCCAGGGCAGCAAGATTGGTTCAACATCCGCAAATCAATCAATGTGATATAATACATTAACAAAAGAAAGAACAAGAACCATTTGATACTCTCAATAGATGCTGAAAAAGCATTTGACAAAGTACAACATCCCTTCCTAATCAAAACTCTTCAAAGTGTAGGGATAGAAGAAAAATACCTCAATATTATCAAAGTCATCTATGAAAAACCACCGCAAGTATCATTCTCAATGGAGAAAAACTGAGAGCTTTTCTGTTAAGGTCAGGAACATGGCGGGGATGTCCGTTATCACCACTGCTATTCAACATAATACTAGAAGTCCTAACCTCAGCAATCAGACAACAAAAAGAAATGAAAGGCATCCAAATTGGCAAAGAAGAAGTCAAACTATCACTCTTTGCAGATGATATGATACTATATGTGGAAAACACAAAAGGCTTCACTCCAAAACTGCTAGAACTTGTACATAAATTCAGTAAAATGTCAGGATATAAAATCAATGCACAGAAATCAGTTGCATTTCTTTACACCAACAAGACAGAAGAAAGAGTAATTAAGGAGTCAATCCCATTTACAATTATACCCCAAACCATAAGATACCTAGGAATAAACCTAAACAAAGAGGCATAGAATCTGTACTCAGAGAACTATAAAGTACTCATGAAAGAAATTGAGGAAGACCAAAGAAATGGAAAAATGTTCCATGCTCATGGATTAGAAGAACAAATATTGTGAAAATGTCTATGCTACCTAAAGCTATCTACACATTTAATGCAATGCCTATCAAAATCCCATCCAATTTTTTCAAAGAAATGGAACAAATAATCCTAAAATTTATATGGAACCAGAAAAGACCTCGAATAGCCAAAGCAATATTGAAAAAGAAAGCCAAAGTTGGTGGCATCACAATTCCAGACTTCAAGCTCTATTACAAAGCTGTCATCATCAAGACAGTATGGTACTGGCACAAAAACAGACACATAGATCAATGGAACAGAATAGAGAGCCCAGAAATAGACCCTCAACTCTATGGTCAACTAATCTTCGACAAAGCAGGAAAGAATATCCAATGGAAAAAAGACAGCCTCTTCAACAAATGGTGTTGGGAAAATTGGACAGCCACATGCAGAAATATGAAATTGGACCATTTCCTTACACCACACACGAAAATAGACTCAAAATGGATGAAGGACCTCAATGTGAGAAAGGAATCCATCAAAATCCTTGAGGAGAACAGAGGCAGCAACCTCTTTGACCTCAACCGCAGCAACTTCTTCCTAGGAACAACGCCAAAGGCAAGGGAAGCAAGGGAAAAAAGGAACTATTGGGACTTCATTAAGATCAAGAGCTTTTGCACAGCAAAGGAAACAGTCAACAAAACCGAAAGACAACTGACAGAATGGGGACGATATTGGCAAAAGACATATCAGATAAAGGGCTAGTATCCAAAATCTATAAAGAGCTTAGCAAACTCAACACCCAAAGAACAAACAATCCAATCAAGAAATGTGCAGAGGACATGAACAGACATTTATGCAAAGAAGACATCCAGATGGCCAACAGACACATGAAAAAGTGCTCCACATCACTGGGCATCAGGGAAATACAAATCAAAACCACAATGAGATATCACTTCACACCAGTCACAAATGGCTAAAATTAACAAGTCAGGAGATGACAGATGCTGGCGAGGATGTGGAGAAAGGGGAACCCTCCTACACTTTTGTTGGGAATGCAAGCTGGTGCAACCACTCTGGAAAACAGCATGGAGGTTCCTCAAAAAGTTGAAAATAGAGCTACCTTATGACCCAGCAATTGCACTACTGGGTATTTACCCTAAAGATAAAAACGTAGTGATCCGAAGGGGCACGTGTACCCAAATGTTTATAGCAGCAATGTCCACAATAGCCAAGTTATGGAAACAACCTAGATGTCCATCAACAGATGAATGAATAAAGAAGAGGTGGTATATATACACAATGGGATACTATGCAGCCATCAAAAGAAATGAATTCTTGCCATTTGCGAAGACATGGATGGAACTAGAGGGTATAATGCTTAGTGAAATAAGTCAATCGGAGAAAGACAACTATCATATGATCTCCCTGATATGAGGAAGTGGAGATGCAACGGGGGGTGGGGGCTAAGGTGGTAGGAAAAGAAAAAATGAAACAAGATGGGATCGGGAGGGAGACAAACCAAAAGAGACTCTTAATGTCATAAAACAATCTGAGGGGGGTGGTGGGGAGGGGGATTGGGAGAGGGTGGTGGGTTACATTATATGTTTAAATAAAAAAATTAAAAAAAAAAGAAAAATGCAGAGATGGAAAAAGTATATGCAATGCAAACAAAAAGCATAAGAATGCTTAAGGTTCTCCATTAATATCAAATAAAATAGATTTTAACAATATTGTGTTGCCAGAGATAAAGGCACTTAATGAAGATAAAAAGGTCAATTCATCAGAATTATATAACAATTATAAATGTGTGTGCACCCAAAATATGCAGCCACTTTGACAAAATCAAGATAAAAAGCAGTTAATTCTACATCAGTTGGAGAATTAAACAGCTTTCTCTTAGAGATTGATAAAATTAGATGAAGTCATCAGATATGTAGAATATCCAAACAAGGTTATCAAACACTTCGATTTAAATGATACTTATATTTAAGTAAGATATTTAAATGATTTAAATTTAAATAGATTTAAATCATATCAACTGGGTTCTCTGAGCACAGTAGAATTAAATTAGAAATATTAAAATAAGGCAACTAGGAAAACCCAAATACCCTGAAAATTAAATGACACACTTCTAATGAACTGGGTCAAAGAAAAATATCACAAGAGAAGTTAAGAAACATATAGAGCTAATGTGGAACATAAATGAAAAAAACAAAAAAACTGATAGCATTAAATGCCTATATTAGGAAGAAAAAGTCCCAAGTAAATGATCAAAGTAAGCTTCTACCATAAGGGGAATAAATTTAACCCAGAACAAGCTAAAAAGAAGGAAATAATAAAGGTAAGCACTGGTATCAATAAAATAGAAAACAGAAAAACAATAGCTAAAACTCTTCAAACTAAAAGCTAATGTTTGGAAAGACTAATGTAACAGATAAACCTTTAGCTGGATTCATTAGGGAAAAAGAAAGCAGATAAATTAGCAATAGTAGGAATAAAAGCAAGGGAACCACTGCAAAACCTCTAGCCATTAAAAAGATAAGAAGGAAATTTTATGGACTTCATGCCAATGAATTAGGCAACCTAGATGAAATGGATAAACTCCCTGAAAGACACAAATGACCAAAACCAACACAAGAAGAGAGAGCAAACGTGAGCACTGTTATCCCAATTTAAAAATTGACTTTATAATTAAAAAACAATTTCACAAATAGCTTTTCTCCTTGGTACGCCACTGAAGATCCTGGGGCTATGATGGGCCATCACCCTACTCCATGTTAACAGAATTGTAAGAGCAAGCCGTATCCAAACTCTTGTTTCTGCAGAGGTGTCCCTGATGCCAAGATCTGCATCTTTGACCTAGGGTGGAAGACAGCAAAAGTGGATGAGTGCCCATATGTGGTTATCTGGTGTCAGATAAATATGAGCAACTCTCCTCTAAACTTGCAGGCTGCAAGTATTTGTGCCAATAAGTACGTGGTGAAAAGCTGTAGAAAAGATGGTTTTTACATCCACCTCTTCACGTCATTCATATCAACAAGATGTTGTCCTGTGCTAGGGTTGACATGCTCCAAACAGGTATGCTATGGGGGGTAGTTTTGGAAAGCCCCAGGGCACAGTGGCCACATTCCACATCGACCAAGTCATCGTGTCCTCTGTATCAAGCTGCAGGACAAGAATCATGTAATTGGGGGTCTATACAGAGCCAAGTTCAAGTTCCCTGGACTTTTCAAGATCCAATTTCACTAAGTTTAATGTGGAGGAATTTGAAGACATCATGGTTGAAAAGTATTTCATCCTAGATGAGTTGTGGGCCATCTACATGGCACTCCTAACTGTGGCCTCCTGAACAAATGATGGGCTCTGCACACATGAGAAACTCAGCACTGCCCCTTCCTTATTCATGCCCACCAATAAATCCTACTTCCTTTTAAAAAAGAACTCTAACAATTTTACAGATAAAATCCAGCTAATTTCACAGTTGGATCCTATCAAATATTTAAGGAAGACATTATATCAATCCTATACAAACTCAGAAAAACAGAAGGAAAGGAAACACTTCCTAATTCATTTTATGAAAGCAAATTTTAATCTGAGTCCAAAGCCAAAGATCTCAAAGGGTGAGAACTAGACTAATATCCCTCAGGAACATAAATGCAGAAATGTTTGATCAGATATTAGATTAGAAAATCAAATTCAGAAAAAAAATATGTATATGTATACATGTGGATGATACATCATGAACAAGTGGAATTTATCCTGGAAATGCAAGGCTTGTTCAGTATTTAAGCAATGTGAATCTACTATGTTAATAGAATAAATATAAAAATATAATTATTCCAATAGATACAGAAAAAGCATCTGATAAAATTTAACAGCAAAAACATGCAGCAAACTAGAAATAAATATGAACATCCTCAACATGACTAAGGGCATATAAAAAAACCCTACAGCTAATATACTTAGTGATGAAAGTCTTAATGTTTTCAAGATTAAAAACATAGCAAATATTTTGATTTTCAACACTACTATTTCACATTGCACTGGATATCCTGGTCAGTGCAGTAAAATAAGAAAAAGTAATAAAAGGCATATAGATGAGAAAGGAAGGAGTAAAAATTTTCTTATTTTCAGATGCCAGGAATCTACAGAAAAGTTATTAGAACTGATAAGCGAATTTAGCAAGGTTGCAGGATACAAAGGCAATATATAAAAAGCAGTTGAAATCCTAGATATAACATCAATTACAAATGAAATAATTTTTAAAAACCCACTTCATTTCCAATAGCATCAAAGGTATTTAAGAATTTATTTAAAGAAAGACACATAAGGCCTTTATACCAAAAACTAGAATTATTTGCATAGGGAAACTAAAGTAGACCTTAATGGAGAGGTGTACCAGGTTGATGGATGGATTGGAAGACTTGACATCGTTAAGATAATAATCTTCCCTAAGTAGACCTGTAGATTTGATGTAATTCCAATCAAAATCTTAACTGGCTGCTTTTGAAAGAGAATGACAAGATAATTCTAAATTTTTTTTAAAGATTTTATTTATTTATTTGACAGAAAGAGATCACAAGTAGGCAGAGAGAGAGAAGAAGGGAAGCAGGCTCCCTGCTGAGCAGAAAGCTCGATGTGGGGCTTGAACCCAGGACCCTGGGATCATGGCCTGAGCCAAAAGCAGAGGCTTTAACCCATTGAACCACCCAGGCGCCCCGATAATTCTAAATTTATATGGTAAGGAAAGAGACCCAGAATAGCCAAAATAATTTCAGTAAAGAAGAAAATGTGAACTTAAACATTGCCTAATTTAAGTCTTACTGTAAGTATACAGTGATCAAGACAGTATGTTCAAGTGTAAGGCTAGACATAAAAATAAAAGAGACAGAATAGAAAATCCAAAAATAAACTTTTATGGTCAATTTTTTTTCAAAAATGCCAGATTCAATGAGAAAAAGACAATTTTGTTTTTCAAAAAATGTTGCTTGAATGCCTGGATTTCTGTTTGGAAAAAAAAAGTAATCTTTGATCACTGAATCAAACCACACACTCAAATTAACTCAGAATGTATCATCATCTAAATATAAGACCTAAATTATAAACCTTCAAAAACAAAACGTAGGAAGAAATCTACGTGGTACTATGTTAGACAAAGATTTCTTAAACAGGTATAAAAAACCCAAACTATAACACACACAAAAATTGTAAAATGGACTTCATTAAGATGAAATCACTTTCTCTTTGAAAGATGTGGGGAAAGGCAAGCCACAGTCATATTCAGAAAAATAAGTGTGAAACATATGTTTGACAAAGGTTTATTCAGAATACATCAAGAATTCTCACAATTCAATAATAAGACTAAATAATCCAATAGAAAATAGACCAAATATTTGAATAGACACATTATAAAAGATGATATATCAATGGATATTTAAGCACATGAGAATATACTCAACATCATTAGTCATCAGAGAAATGAAACTTACAAAAATAACGAGATACTACCGTATACCCACTAGAGTAGGTTAAGAAGCCTAATAATACTAAATGTTGGTAAGGATGTGGAGCAAGTAAACTTCACACATTGCTGGTGGGAATGTAAAACTGGTTCACATGCTTTGGAAAACAATATGGCAGCATCTTAGGAATTCAAACATAAATATGCTATCAACCCCACAACTCCACTTCTAGGCATTGCTTAAGAGAAATAAAAACATATGTTCACACAAAGACATGTATGTAAGTAAATAAGTTCAGATCAGCATTATTCATAACAACAAAAACGTGGAAGCAGCTCAAATGTTCAGCTAATGAATGGATAAGCAAAGTCTAGTGTATCCATAATATGGAACAACAAAAATACTAATACAAAAAACATGAACGGCTCTTGAAACCATTTTGCTAAGTGAGAAAAGTTAAACACAACAAACTACATAATGGATGATTCTATAAATATTAAATTCCAAAAACAGAAAAGCTAAGGTGATTTCATGGGGCTGGGTGGGAGAAGAGGAGATTAACTGACAAAGGACAAGAGGAAAAGGTTTAAATAGAGAGAAATGCTGTATAAGTGATTTTGGTGGTAGTTATACAACTGTTTAGAATTACAAATTTTATCAAAATACACATTTAAATGTGGTGAACTTTACCTCAATTTAAAAAAGAAAAGAAAATGTAGACCTCTCATTTGGTAAAACTAAAAACAAGCAAAAGTTTCTTTTGTTTACTATACTTTCAACAGAAAGTTCCATATTGAAAATGATTTGAATATGGAGTCTTGAATTTGGGCATGTTCTGTTCATTGGAACCCAAGTGATAGAGAATAGGTTCAAGCCCTAACTCTTCTTTCTACCTCCTGCAGTTTTTACTAATACCCATCTCCAGGCAAAAGGAAGGATGAAAGAAGAAAAGCTCATATTTGCTTATATACTTATATTTGTGATGTTGCCCCATTTCCACAAGTACCATCTAATTCCATCATGCCTGTATGAGAAGCTACGATTCTGGTAGGAAAAAAGTCTTCCCCTCCAGCCACTCTTTTTCACGGGAAAATAACTGTTGTTGTAAACAATTTGGGAAATAAAATGAAAGTATAAAATGATACTTGTTTGCCACATGCAAAGACCTAGAAATTGAACCAGCTGTATGTGAAGTGTGGTGAAGTTTTCACATGTGTGATAAGGAAACCAGCACTTTATTCTTTTCTAACACATGGAGCATGTCCTTGCTGTTAGCTTGGTGCCTCTCTTTAAGTGCCAAAAAAAAAAAGCCTCTGTTCTGGATGACTAGCCCTGCCTATTATCTAGGTAACATCCCTTCTCCTCCTCTTTCTCCCTACAGAAAACTGACTTTGTTGAGGATATAGAAGTTTGCAGTTTAAATGCTCACCTCTCCAGATTCTTCTGCTGTTTTGGATAAGGAGATATAAGTGAGATTACTTACATTTCAGTGGCAATTGTAAACTGTCATTTTCCTGATAAATCAATGGTCAAGTCAGATGACCCATGCCTTTCAGGAAGAGATGCAGTTATCCCGTGAGCATGAGAATGAAAGCGATATCCTAAAAGTAGCCATGGTTTGAGGGATTTTGGAGCAGATTAAGAAAAAAGCTATGGCCACCTGTCACAGTGATGCACAACATGCCTGACTGAACTGTGCTTGGATGGGGTTGCACAAGATGGGTTCACAACATGGGGCTGTCCAGAAGTTCACTGTGAGAAGGGGCCAGTGCCCAGATGGGGTAGGAGGGCAAGGAGACTCCTAGAGGAGATGAGGATGGGAGGGGGTTCTCATGTGCCCAGCTGATGTCCCCCAGCAGCAGCTTGGTAGGGAGTCTGAGGGTCAGAAAGTCCCCAAGGGCCATAATAGCTGGAGGTCTTATAACCACAAGGCTCTATACCATCCATTGCTAGCAGATGTGAAGTGAGGCTTTCTGAAGTATGCAAAGCAGGCAGGGTCTAAGTGGCTAAGAATCTACTCATTTGGACAATCTTTAAAATAATTCCATGTGTAAAATTTTGAGTTTGGTACTGGCAGTCTTTTTTGTGTTGATGGGCCTCAGCCTGCAGTGAAGGAATTAACAAGCCAGGGGCCAATACACAGAGGCTCTTTTCTATGAGAGAATGATGAAGCAGGAGCTAGACGGGGCTGGGTCCAATGTAGTATTCTTAGGCAATGCTATTGGCCTTGGCTTATGTATCTTTGCACTTCTAGTTCCTTGAGTAAAGGAAAACCCATTTGGTTGAATCAGTAGATTCTGTATCAGTAGGGTTCTGTATAATATATATGGCTTTATTTTAGAAATCTCGTTAAGCCCTTTACATTTCCTATTCTATTTACTCCTTATAGCAATTCTATGCAGTAACTACTATTCTTATACCTTCAGGGGAAGAGACTGAGGCCCAGAAACCTAAATGAACTTGTCCATAATCTCACAGCTAATCTTAGTCTTTGGAGCCAGTATCTAGTTTACTGAAAATAAATGCAGGAAAGAATGTTGATAACAATAAGTAGAAGCACAGAAAGCCCCTGGGGAACATGATCCAGACGTACTAATCCAGCTTCTTCAAAAAGCCAACAGCACAGTGAAAAAGAGAGGGAGAACTTTCTGGATTTAGAGACTGAAGGTGACTTGTAGTGTTGGCTAAGTTTGGTGAAACTGACAACAGCCCATCTCTACCACTGATCACACCTAAAAACTGAACAGAATATAAAAAGCGGCTACTTTTTTTTTTATTTCGAAAAATAAAAAATAGTGGACTGGGGACAAAAGTCAACCCTGAATCATGATGCATGACATGGACAGCTTCCACTGTGTGAAATTCTGTTTCCGTGTAGGAGGCTAAACTCTGAGAAGTCTATCTTTCTAGATAGAGGACTAGGAAAGACAGCATGGGCCAGAGATTGTAGGACAAATCCCAGATTGCGGAGAGCTGGAAAAGAGCACCACCCACACAATTCTGTGTATGAACTGACATAAGTTCCAGGGTCCTCCGTGAGCTATATGTGTCACAGACCAAGTACAAATAGTGAAGTGTTTGAGAACTAAATTCCATATAAACCACTGCCCCAGTGCCAGACTAACTCTTGTTTGGTTTCTGCCCTGGGCCAGGCATTTCAGTAAAGAAAATATATAGCAGGCAAATAAGTACACAGAAGCATTCTCAATGTGATTAGTCCTTGGGGACATGCAAATTAAAACCGCACAGATGTAACTCTATGCACCTCTCAGAATGACTACGATAGTCAATGGTGACAACACAAAATGCTGGCAACAGTGCTGTCACTAGAACATTCCTACACATCTCTTGGGAATACAAAATAACATAGCTACTTTGGAAAAATAGTTTGGCCATTTCTTACAAAGTTGAACATGCCCTCACCTTATGATTCAATTCTTCTCCTAGGTATTTACCCAAGAGAGATTAAAATAGTCACATAAAAACCTACATATGAAGGTTTATAACAGCTTTATTTATAACCGCTCCCCCCCCCCGCCACTGGAAACAACCCAATGTTAGCTGGTTCATGGATAAAGAAGTTGTGGCATACATAAGCAATGGAATACTACCTAGGATTATATGACAGACTAGCAAAGACAAAACTACAGGGGTGGAGAATATATTGCTCAATAGTTGTTGAAGAAAGTGTCACTACGCTGGGGCAACCAAAGGGAATTTTTGGGTAGTGATGAAACTGTCAGTATCTTATGGTAGTGGTTATATAAATTGAGACATTTGTTTAAACTCATAAAACAATACACAAAATGGTGAATTTTACTAAAATTCTTCTTGTTTTTTTTACTGTAAATTCTATAAACTAAATAATTTTTTAAAAAGACATGTAGCAATCAAATGTAACATGTAGACTTTTTTTATTGTGATTTGATTGTGATGTGAAAAAAGACATTTTGAGATTTCTGTGGAACCATATGGAGTCCACGTTAAATGATACCAAGGAATTGTTGCTTTTGTTAGGGGCCTGTGGGCATTGTGATTGAGTGAAAAATATTCATATGTTTAAGAGATGATTACAATAGCATGGCATACAGCCATATATCATACCATTCAATGTTGGTTATGTCTACAAGTTTTCAAAAATTTTAGCAAATAATCAAAACAAAAAACTGCTTAGTGTCAAAATAAGCAAAAATAAATTTTTTTAAAAGTAGTGGACCTAAGATTCATACCTATGTTTTTTATTTTTTTTGAAGATTTTTATTTATTTATTTGACAGACAGAGATCACAAGTAGGCAGAGAGGCAGGCAGAAAGAGAGGAAGGGAAGCAGACTCCCCACTGAGCAGAGAGCCTGATGCGGGGCTTGATCCCAGGACCCTGGGATCATGACCTGAGCTGAAGGCAGAGGCTTTAACCCGCTGAGCCATCCAGGTGCCCCATCATACCTATTTTTAATTATGCTGAAGTCCTTACTCTTTCCCGTTCATCCCAACTTCTTTGTTGCAACTTTCCTATTTCCATATATGAAATAGAAAATATGCAAATAATCTCAGAGTAACTACTGACATTATTCAGGTAATATGCAAAAACACGACTTCATGAATTGCTTTAATATGCTGTCTTCTCCATTGAGAAGCTATTTCCTCCACCAACGGCCAGAAGAATACCATTAAAATGCCATTGGAATTTTTCTAAATAATGAAAAGCTGTCAGGAATTTGAAACACTCACTTCTTTTTTTAAATTTCATTTTTAAAATTTAAATTCAATTAATTACTATATAATGTATTATTAGTTTCAGAGGTAGAGGTCAGAGATTCGTCAGTCTTATATAATACCTAGTGCTCATTATATCACATGCCCTCTTTAATGTCTATCATCAGTTACTCCATCCCTCTATCTCCCCCTCCAGCAACCCTCAGTCTGTTTTCGATGATTAAGAATCTCTTATGGTTTGTCTCCCTCCCTGATTTCATCTTGTTTTATTTTTCCCTCCTTTCCTCCATGATCCTCCATTTTGTGAAACACTGACTTCTTACAAAGACCTCAGAAATTTCCCCATAGTTCTCCTCTACGGGAACTAATAGTTCTCTTCTATATCTCTTGGTATATCTTAGTTAAAAAACAATCACTTCAAAAACATTTCAGTGGGGTCAGATAGATGGTAGATACTTTGAAAATTATGAGAAGGCATTACCTTAATTCATCTGAGGATGGCATACACAGGATGTGGAAGGCTGAGTGATATTCCAGTCCTCTTCGTGTGGTATCCTAGTCACCATGCACCTGGCAGACTCTCGTAGTGTTCTCAAGTCATTGCATCACCAAGAGAAATACGTTGGTGTACACATTTCAAGGTGAACCTAGAAGCTGCCCATGGTAGGACTATAGAGAGGCCATCTGGACCCACAGCAGAATAACCATCTGTTTGCCCCTTGTTTGTTGCTTAGCCATTAAGATGAAATGTGGTTCAGGAAATACTTCTGTAATACAGCACAAAATAATATCTCCTCATGGCCTTCTGCTTTGGAGAGGGCCATTTTCCCTTATATGTTTTTTCCCTTACACATCTAAAATATATGTTTTTATATAGTTATACACTCATGCTTTCACTTATACATTAATCTAGATCAATTAAAAAAATAAACATTTACTGAACATTCACTATGGACCAAGCAAGTTTCTAGCACTTTGTATGTATTAACTCATTGCATTCATATCCATCTTACAGATAAGGCAGGTTGCTTTAGGGACACTGGTCTCTAAAGATCATTCAGAATTGTATACGGAAATGTAAACTTGTATTACTGAAAATTACTCAATAGAACTGATATGCTACATAAAATATGTTTAAGTGTTTAAAGCAAAATACTATTTGTTCTATAAATAATTTTCAGCTCTTAAATACATCCACATAATATGTCCTGGTATGGTGAACATTTGTTTTGTCCCCACACCAGCTTTCACCCTCATGTGGTCCTGTGGAAAATGACCCTAGCTCAGGCTGATGGTTAATGGGGCATCTGATTCAGGTTGGGCCAAAACACAGACATCTGATTTGTTCAGCATTCTTCTTCAGGACTTCTGTAACCAGAAGTGGTGAAGAGAGGGAGTTACTCATTGTTGGGGAAAAATGTGAGTCAAGAGCCAGAGACAGCCATATTTTTGCTACATGATGGAATTTAATCTTTGTTGGGGACAAACAAATGAAGCCAACACCCACTGGTGGGAGAGAGAACAGAAGTCTAGCTGTATCAGGACTTTGTTTTCCATTGTTCTTGAAGCCCAGGTATGTGTCTACCACGTTCACAACGTACTTATTCATCCTTTTCTTTAGTCAATGGTCTCTTTCAGCAAATTCCCCTTTTTCACCAAATTATATTAAGCTGTTTCTGTCACTGGGCATTTATAGTAAATTGCATTATTGTTACAAATTTTCTCTTTTCCCTTGAATAAAATAAGTATCCATACATACTCATTGCCATGTGTCTTGTCTTCCTCTTGGTAGGGGGTTATATATCTCTGCCTCATTGACTTTGGGCTTGGCCATGTGACCCATTTGATCCAGGTGTAATGTGAGAAGTGACAGGGTGGCAGTTTGAGCAGAATTTTTTAAGAGGTGGTGCATATTTCCACCATTACTCTTGAATTTCTTCCCTCTACAATGTGAATAACGTATATCAAATAGGGACCACTTCTCTAGCCTGGCTCTTAGCATAAGCAGAGATGTAGATCTGACCCATCACCTACCTGCTGCCTGCAACATAGCCTCAGACCCACAGAGCTACAGTCAACCAGCTCCTGATATGCAACCTGAGTGGCAGACCATTGTTCTTGTAAGTCTCTCAGATTTTGAAGTTATTGCACAGCATTATCTCAGCAAAAGCTGACTGTCATGGGACTATTACAGTCTTGATCAATTTGTCTTATGCAAAAGTGCTTTTACAGGCCAGAAGTCCCTGAGGATAGGCTTCTTACTATTGCTTATTTTGCAGTTGTGGAAACTATATCTTAAAGTGTATAAGCAACTTTCCCAAAGCTACTGAAAGAGATGGAAATCAAATATAGCGACTCCAGAGCTCCTAAAATTTTTAAAAAAAATATTTTATTTATTTATTTGACAGAGACAGAGATTACAAGTAGGCAGAGAGGCAGGCAGAGAGAGAGAGGGAAGCAGTCTCCCTGCTGAGCAGAGAGCCCAATGTGGGGATCGATCCCAGGACCCTGGGATCATGACCTGAGCGGAAGGCAGAGGCTTTAACCCACTGAGCCACCCAGGTGCCCGCTAAAAATTTTTATAATGCCTCAAGCCATATCACTTTTACAATCTGCATGCATAGCATAGCATATTTAGTTGCTATGTGTGGGGAAATATAACCTGACTAGAAATATATCTAAGTTGGTGTACCTCATTATGAGAGTCTAATAAGTGACAATACTACATAAATATGCAATACAAACATGCATCCTTATGAGAATATACTATGTTGTATAAGTGTAACTAGTTTAAAGAAATTCTGAAGAGTAAGATATTTAAAGTATAGAGAAGATGAAGTAGGATATTTTTATTTGCAGTATAACATTCTTGCTCTCACTTTCAAACAGACACAGTGTGGGTTTTTTGTTTTGTTTTGTTTTTTAGATAGAAAGCTCTCCAAGCTTATTTAAAATGTTATACAGTTTACAAGATTAGATTTGTATGCATTTTCCCCAAAATTATGTAAAAAAATATATTACATCTGTAACAGACTGAATATCTGTAATAAATTATATTAACAGGGGGAGGTTTTATGGCAATTAACAAGTGCCTTTAAAAAATAATTGATGATTCAATAGCATTCCTAACTACTATTTTTGAAAGAGTTTTAGACATTTTAATGAGCAGTTTCAAGGGTAATTGTTACTGTTGTTATTTTTAGAAATATGGCAGAGTCTAAGTACCAATTTGTTCTGCTATCTACATATTTGCCTAATTTCTGTAAGTGATGAAATGTATCTGTCCTCAAAGGAATTGCCCCTTGGCAGCATGTTGGGATTTAGTTCAGGAGAAGGAGAGAAAGGGGAAAACTGGTGCAGGACAAAACCTAGCTCTCTTCAAACCCAGGCATCTATGTGCTTTGGAACAAAAGCACACCATGTCAGACAGCTTTTTATTGTGGTGAGCAAAGGGTGGAATATTTAGAATCCTCTCCCCTTAAAATCTTGTCCTCAGAGTATCGATCCTTTTTAAAGTGTTTCTTGTAAGACTGCCAGAGGCAATCCTTTCAAACAGTTCTTCCTCTCCCTCACTACAAGGTTGACTCAAGGACACCAAAATCAGTTTTTTTTTTTTTAATGTACATATTTTACTTCCTATTGGTTGGGTTGATAACTTTGGATTGACCTTTCAAGTTCTTTGATCCAATAGGGATAACATCTTCACATATGTAAGACAAAGGTTAGGACTTGGCAATAAAATTGAACAAGGGAAGATCTTGAGGTGAGAATCAGAAGAGCTCTGCACATAAATCATAGGCTGGAAATGTTGGAGTTAGGAATATTGATTCTATCTATGTGTCTACTTATTTATCTATCAGCTATAGCTATGTATCTATCATCTATCTATATCTACCTACCTATGTCTCTATCTCTACCTACAATCTTTCTCTCTCTTTCTCTCTCTCTTATATCTCTCCCAATCAATCTTTGCAGCTGGTGGAAGAGATATATCTGGGAAAGGCATTCATCTCAGATGGGTCTCTGCACAATCACTGTAACTTGCTGTGGTCTGTGATCAAACTTCAGGCAAACATTAGACAACAGAAAGGAGTGCAGACATGATTGCATGGTCTCTGTGGGTTATAGAAACAGAATGAGGCTGCTATTTGATTAAGGGCTGGAGGAATCTAGTTGCAGTCACAAATGCAAACCGGAGCAGGTGAAAGATATTAGCAAAGCATGCATGAATTTGAATACGATATAGTTGGGAGATGGAACTTAAGCATTAACACAAAGCTTTCCTTATTCTTCCTGGCATCTCCATTTGGGTCACTTTAGAACTGTGCCAATTTTTCTCAATGGAGCTTTTAAAGATCACACAAGATTTCCAGTTCAAACAACAGAATAAGCACTTGTAATTTTCAATTTTTCAAGGTCATCTATAGAATATATTTGTTTTATTTTTTTATTGAAGACGCTCTGTGTCTCTGTTATCTGATTTGCCCATTAATTAGTATTTGGAGTTGGGTTTTCATAGAAAAAATAAAAATATTTTGAAAAGATTGTCTTTACTATTAGTAATATATATGAAATATGTTCAACATATATATTTAACATATATTGAACATATATTTCAAGTGGCAAATTTTTCATAGCCATAAGCTTGTTTTTCTAAAACAAGGGAAAATGCCATTATTGTCATATTTAAGCCCTAGCATTTTCTTTTTTTGTGTATATATCTTAAAAGAAACAAGACAATTGTGTGTTTACTTTATTAGTCTGGAGCCTATTAAATTCTGTTTCTAATGTTTTCTAGAAGACTTTGTTTGAATCCATATCAATCTATCCATATCTAACTAAGCTGTGGTCTCTCATATCTTTAGTCTTTCATTGACAATACATGGCTCTAGGAAAAGTGATTACTCATCAAATACATGGTATAACAGCTTAACTGAAGCTGACATAGAAAATATGCAAGGATACTAGTTAGAGTACAGACAAGCTCATGCCTGCTCTATTAATGGGTGACATTTTAAACAATAGAGCTGTCAGACCCTACTGTGAATAAAGGGGTTTAATCATAGCAGGAATTAGTGCACACGACAGGTGATTATGTGTTGGAAGCATGCCAGGACCATCTGTGATGCTTCACATTATTTGTAATCTCAGTAATTGCAGCTTTGGGCAAAAAATTATTTGGGATCGGAGAACCCAGGGTTGGGGGAAGATATAAACAAAAACCACATACAACTCACTTATTTCAACAATAGAGGTATCTACAAATGGGAAAAGTTCAACCCACATTATCAATTTAAGTCCATCCCCCTTCTCACCAATTCAACAACAAAGCGATATAATCATGGTTTTTTTTTCCCTTTCTCAAAGTCCAATTATAGTGCCTCCTTGCCAATAAAATAAGCCTGCTATCATCTACTTACTAAATTGAGATGAGAATTTCTTCTAAAATTATTTAGGCTACATTATCTGAAGCCATTCAGGAAAACATGAGGCCCAGCTGAAAAGGTATTTTCCCCTGTTGGATATTCTGCTATTTAGTTAAGCTATGATAAATATTTGATTACCTTCTGTTGAGGTTTATGAAAACAGATAATTCCTTGACCCTATACAATTTGTTGAGAATGATCCAATTGGAACCATGGTTTGGAGAATTCCAGACATAAGCGACTGGAAAGCAGAAAAGAAAAATGAAAAAAACAAAACAAAACAAAAAACAAAAAACAAAAACCAAAACCAGGAAAGATTCGCAGAGTTGTGAAACAAAATTCTAATCTCATGTTCCTACACAATGAGGAATCATGTAAAAACCAGCTTTGTCTTAGCTGTTGAACTTTAATCTTATTGACGACTTTTCAATGGGAATAATACCTGAAGTCTTTCTATTTTCTTCATTGCATTATCATTGCAAAATGAAATCTTGGCACCATAGTTTCCTTTACGTTTTGTTTTTTGGTAACTTTTTATTTTGTGATAGTTTCAAATTTTTGGACAGGTTGCAGGAATAGTGTTAGGAGCTTCCTTTTGTCAATTTCTCCAATTATTTACC
>RCUC01128866.1:0-30348 GCA_003697995.1 Taxidea taxus jeffersonii | reverse complement strand
TTTTTTTTTACTAATTCTTAGGTTTCATATAGATAATACATTATGCTGATTAGCAACATTTTACAGAATTTATTCATAGGTTTGTCACAGCTTTTTCCCTCACTTCATACAAGGCCCTTTTCGAATGTTATCATATTGGAAAAGCTTTCTTTTGCTACCCTATGAAAAATGGCATTCTCACTCAATCACTCTCTCTACTCTAATCCTGCTTTATTTTTATTGACAAAATATATCACCTCATGATACTGTTGTTTATTTTCTGTCTCTATCCACTAGATTGTAAATTCCCTGAGAATAAGGATCCAGACTGTTTTGTTCACTCTTATCTTCCTATTGCTATGACAATATCTGGCACATAGTTGATGCTCAAAACCACATGTTAAATGATTGAGCAAATAAATGGATGAATGAAAAAGTTAAAGTAACTACCTGAATTAATAAATTACTTTGCATGAGTGAGTTTTGATTGCAAACAGGTACTACTTTAATATCATAAAGTAGTCAATATAAAATGAAGTTATTTTTAGTTTACATTTGAATGCTAATTTACACTAACAGAAGTAAACCAAAAATGACTAAGGGAATAAAAATATGTATTTTTAAGAATTTTAAGCCCCCCGCCTTGGGGCGCCTGGGTGGCTCAGTGGGTTAAAGCCTCTGCCTTCGGCTCAGGTCATGATCCCGGGGTCCTGGGATGGAGCCCCGCATCGGGCTCTCTGCTCAGCAGGGAGCCTGCTTCCCCCCTCTCTCTCTGCCTGCCTCTCTGCCTGCTTGTGACCTCTCTCTGTCAAATAAATAAATAAAATTAAAAAAAAAAAAGAATTTTAAGCCCCCATCATTAGAATCTCATCTTCTTCATGTCTTACAAGAGTAAATGAGACTAACTTGGAAGACACACATTCAAAAACTGTCTAAATTTCCAGGCATTCCAGGGAAATTGAAAGTTCCAGCTCAAGTCACATAAGACCCAGATTAAATTTAATGAGAGAGAGAGAGACTTTTGTAAGTAATTTCTACAATGGTTAATTCTCAAAGGCATTCCATCTCTCTCTATGAATTCATGCTACATGACCGCAGCAGAGGATAGAGATGCTGAGGAAAAGACACTGTTCTGATGCATTGCTATGCACTGGGGATTTTGTAATATATCAAAATATGTGTGCCCACTGACATTTTTAAATAACTGTGATCTATATTATATTTTCCTGACTCCTGGCCCATCATGGTTTATAGTTCCATATGAGTATTTAATGTTGAATACTAATTTTCAAAAATAAATATTATTTTCTATATAGGTGACAAGTATTTTTGCTAGTTATGATCTATCCAGTTATTTATTTTAGGTACTGCACTGTGAAAACCAAATGTGGCCAATGGAGTTTTCTGATTATTGTCTTTATCAATTCAATAATGCAGCTTACTTAGAAACTAGCTAATATGTATTATTGTGAATATAGAAAAGTAAATTTGCCTATGCACATCAGCAAATTGCATACATACAGGAATGGATTCCCAAACAATTTTAGAAGGGATTTTGTGACTATATGCTAGAAAACTAAATATATATTCATAAGTCCCAAAACATTTCATTTTTTGAAGTGGCAATATAGCCCAACCTTTGGCACTGTACAAGAAAAATATTATTTTTCTAATTAAATTCAAGTTTGAAAAATAATACTTGTAAGTAGAAATAATATTTAGGTAGTTCTTGGTAGTTCTTGTTTTCTTATTATGAACGAAGGGCAGCATGGTATAGTAGAAATAGCACTGGGTGACAAGAGTTTTGGATTGAAAGAATATTTCAGCCAGTATTTATATGTATAACCCTGAGCCAATTGTTAATGGAACTACACATGGTTCTACCTAGGTATGAAATGCTACATAAATATCAATTCTTAGTATCAATTATTATGCTTAGAAAAATATAATGTAGGATTTTTGTCCCTCAAGCCTCTAAGTACTCACTATAATGATGCAAGAAATTAAAAGAGTCAACTTTACCAAAATTGCAGGAAGTTGAACCAATACATGAAGTTAACATTAGAGCTTCAAGGATCCTGGAGATCATCATATCTGACCTCTTTATTTTAGATACTAGGAAACTGTTCTGAAGAGGTGAAGTGACAGAAATTCATACAGCTAAGCAGTAAGACATCACTAACAGATAAAAAACCTAGAATACTTAAAACAACAAATTTCTCAATCCTTTTTTTTACCTTCCCCCTCCTTGTTCCCTCAATCTTTCTCTCTTTTTTTAAACATTCCCATTCTCTTGATGATCGTTAGATGACTTTTTGTTTCTCTGCTTTTACTAAGTAAATACATATGCACAGTGGTAAATTTAGAAATCCAGAGTATCAACAGAAAAGTTTTCCATAACATTATCATTCAGAAAGATTTGATCATGTTCTATAAGGTGCCCCTTTCATTATGGATAATTAGGACTGTCCTTTTTCAGTCATAAAATTGACATTTCAAAATGCAAAAGCAAAAATGTAAAGAACTGTTATCATGGTGAAAATATTTAAGCCTTGCTTTTCTGACTATAGGAAAACTTTCAACAGTGTAGCACTGTGAGACTCCTTAGATAAAGACCAAGCCTGCCTTTACATTGCTATTCCATGAATTGAAAACTGGATGGTAGCATTACTATAACATTTATTTTTGAGTCTGTCCAATTCCTATCAGTTGGCTTGAGCAACTAGACACAGGGAAGAACTAAAAGCTGTCTACAGATACTAGTTTCCCTAAAATTGCTATATGAAATATGCTAGTGTCCATGAACTTAGAAAAGGTTGAAGTGGAATATGTGAGGCATCTTATTGGTCACTGAATCAACAAAAGTGCTTTACTTTTTTCTTTCTTTTTAAATTTCTTTTGGGGTGGGGAGAGATAATATTAGGGATAGAGCTGTTCTTCACTTGTTTAGTACCACATGGATACCAGCTGTTTGGTATTGTTTGAAGTTCCTATCTAATTCCAAGTAAACTCTTGTGTCAAATGCAAACATGAAGAAATCTGAATATTAATAAAGATCTACTTCTTCCATAAATAACAATAGATAGGAAATGAGCAATTGGATAGGGCTGTGTGCATTCAGATAAGCTCCTCATTAAAACCAAATTTACCAATGGTAGTGTTGTCAGTTAAGATACCATGACACATATACAATGAAATGATATATAATTTAAACTGTTCTCACTTTACAAAATAGACAACTGAACAACTGTAACTGATTCATGTATTGCAATTTTCATTCCATTAGTTAGAATATATATCCAAAATTGGGGCTGTCAATCAAAGAAAATGAAGGCATGTTTTGTATTTTATATTAATTGGAGGAGGAAAAATCATTCTTTGTATTTAGATTTGATGGGGTTATACACATTTTAGGTAATACAACAGTAAATATACATGTTCCTTCTAGTCATATAATTAGTGTTGGCACCTTTGAATATAAGAAAATAGGTTCATATATAGCCCTGTGAAATAATCATACTGGTTTTCACTTTACTTGAATTCACTTTATTGATTGTATTGCTTTTCAATACTATCATTTTTTTGACTCTTGTATTTACTTTTGTATTTTCGAGGACTCTCTTTTTATTCAGAGTCTATAAAACTATTCTGAATTACTAACCCAAGAAGGTCATCTCATATCTCTGGGGATCAATGGACTGAAGGGTTTTGATAATGAAATCTGGGACAAAACACACATACACGGATGTAAATATTTATGTTACTGAATTCAAAGATAGGAGTTTTCCATATTAACTTTCTCCAAAAAATACTCCTTTCTGGGTATTTTTAATTCTTGAACTTGCTTGCTTATGACATTTTACATACTTTCTGTGTATTTAATTTCAGATTATTCCAATAGTCAGCTTTGAGCATCACTTCACATATACTCTAAATATGCCAGGTGGTAAGTAATATACTTGCATTTCATATATCAATGTGCACAGGTCTAGATAATTAAAAAAAAAACAATGAAAAAGCATAAGTTTGGGGGAGGTATCAAGTTTAACTGATCATATAATGAGCCTTAATTATGATAAAATACATTTCACTTCCTAACCTTCATATTTTCGATTTCTCTGTTATTTTTTTAAAGATTTTATTTATTTATTTGACAGACAGAGATCACAAGTAGGCAGAGAGAAAGGCAGAGAGAGAGGAAGAGAAGCAGACTCCCTGCTGAGCAGAGAGCCCAATGAGGGGCTCGATCCCAGGACCCTGGAATCATGACCTGAGCCGAAGGCAGAGGCTTAACCCACTGAGCCACCCAGGTGCCCCTCTCTGTTATTTTTTAACGAAAATAAAAACAATGTGGAATTTTTCCACATTATTATCTATGAATCTGAGAAATATACTTGACTTACTCAAGGTCCAGTTTTTATTAGCTCAACCATATTTAATTGCTCAAATTTGGCCATTTTTGACCCATTAAAATGGTGACTTTATATAGTTCAACCAATTAACATCATAAAACAAGATAGAGGGCCACAGGGTGGGTGAGACATGTAATAATACTTGAAGAGCACATAGATTGAGAGCCCTGTATGTAAACTGAAGTTCCAGATTTAACATATACTTGTTCTGTCCACTAACTCTCTGAGCTTTAGAATTCTCAACAGAAAAATGAGAAGATCCATTCTCTTCAGGGTTCTTCACAATTAAGCATGATAAAAAAAAAACCTGAAAGCATTGTGAACTTAATGATTTCAATTGTACATTGTTAATCACACTGGACAGACACAAGACTTTAACACACCTGATCGTTTCACATTTCACTCCCTATTAGCAGTACCTGCAGTCCTTCCTCATCCGGAGAATCTTAGAGATGAAGAGATCACTCTGTTTTTCAGAATTAAAGAAGGAAGAGAAACTATTATTATTATGCCTAGCACAAACAATGGAAGACATAGTAGAAATACAGTATGCAAACTCACCTCAGCATAATAAAATTTACTCAGATCTTCTCAGTTACATAATCTCCTATGGCCTTCCCAATCTCTTGACCTATCCAGTTACAACAGAAGCCACTGGTCAAGAAAGGCAAATGACAATCTTCCTATCTCTCTTCCCTAGTCCTTGACTCTGTTGAGAATTTATTTCTTCCAGCAAACCAATCATCTTTTCACCTGTTCTCAGTTTACTCATTCATTCTATTGATTCATTCCTTAAATGTTTCTTGAATTTACAGTATGTGGGATGCAATCTGCTGAATACTGGGGATACAATGACAAGCTAAGGAACAAAGTCTTTGCCTGAAACGTAATGATCCAGGCATGAATCAAATAATCATAAAAATATTTAATTACTATTTAGCTAAACTAAGACAATGGAAAAGTATAAAGTATTGATACTATTGATGACAGAGGCCTCAAACTGGGTATGTGTTTGAGAGAAAGGTGGGGAGGTAGCAGAACCACCAGATTAGAGTAAGTATGTGAAAAATTAGCCAAGTACAATTTACCCCAAAAAGTTATATCCATGTCCTAATTTCTAGTACTTATAAATATGACCTTACTTAGGTACAGGGTCTTTATAGATGTAATTACATTAAAAATCTTCAGATGAGGAGCACCTGGGTGGCTCAGTTAGTTCAGCCTCCAACTCCTGATTTCGCCTCAGGTCATGATCTCAGGGTCATGGGACAAAGCCCATGTTGGGCTCTGTGCTCAGCATGGAGTCCGCTTGTCCCTCTCCCTCTGCTACTTCCCCCAAGTCCCTCTTTCTCTCTCTCTCTCAAAAAAGTAAATAAAATATTTTTTTTAAAATCTTGAGATGAGGGACGCCTGGGTGGCTCAGTTGGTTAAGCGGCTGCCTTCGGCTCAGGTCATGATCCCAGCGTCCTGGGATCGAGTCCCGCATCGGGCTCCTTGCTCGGCAGGGAGCCTGCTTCTTCCTCTGCCTCTGCCTGCCTCTCTGTCTGCCTGTGCTCGCTCGCTCTCTCTCTCTAACAAATAAATAAAATCTTTGAAAAAAAAAAAAGTCTTGAGATGAGGAAATCATCTGGATTACCTGGATGGACCTTAAATCCAAGGACAAGTGTCCTCATAAGAGAAATATAGAGGGAGATCTGAGACAGAAGAGGATAGGACACACACCGAAGATGTAGAAACAAAGTGACCATAGAGGCAGAGATTGGAGTGAGATTGAATGCCAAGTCATTGACTGGTAGCTGTAAGAGACAAAGAATAAATTCTCTCCAAGTAGTCACAGAGCAAACATGGTTCTGCCAATACTGGCAGCTTAATGCTTCCAGTATCCTGACTCATGAGGCAATATATTTCAATTGTTTTAAGCCACCAATTTTGTGATTGTTTGTTGTGGCAGCCCAGGAAACTAATACAACCTCACCTCCTAATATCATAGTTTTAAATTCTTATATCCATAAGGGATAATATTTCCTCCCAAGTCAGAACTTCGAATCACAGAATTCAAACTTATACTCAAAATAGTCATGAAAACTTCAGAAATGAATGTGTATGTGTGTGTGTGTATGTGTGTATAATCTAGTGATAGGTAAATGTATATAGACATTCTAAATATAGTATCTATGCAGATAATACCCTTGAGGGAATGAGAGATAACTAGCCAACTGCTATGGGACTGAGGGACTGAGGCACTGCCTCCTCTGCAGGAACCAAGTCTGGAGGGAGCATTAGGATACTTTTTGTGACAAGAACTACAGTGTGCACGAGGCTGCCTTGAATGTGATTTGTAGACAGTTGCTGTATCATGGGGGGGAAAAAAAAACTAGGAAAAACCATGTCATTGTTTGTATAAGCCACAGACCTATGCAAAAATGATTGTAGAGTGTTAACAGAATAAAACACAATATATCTTTGATGTTCTCTGTAATCTAAGAACCTTGATTCTATGTTATCTAAGATTTAATTTAGGAAAATATGCATAGCATCTGAGAAAACAGGAGTGAATATTTGGGGGCACAATGTAGATGAGTGGTTTGCAAACTATATTACATAAAGAAAAGCCTGGAGGTTTCATTTGTGCGGGAGAGGGGGAGGGTGGCAGAGGTTGGGTGAAGGACAAGAGTGAATGGGCAGAGCAGCCTACAGACTCTATCTCTTCCTGCTTTATTCACAGCACTTCTACGGTTTTCTGTTTCACATATATTGGCTTCTGTCTTATATTTCTTTTGTGCCACAGGACTCCATCTTCATACTACATCTGAAGGAAAAAAGAAAAAAAAAAAAAAACAAAAAACCTAGACTGGATATATTTGCTTGGCTCTAAGTGTTCATCTGCTAAAGCAAAAACTGAATGGCATGGAACTGAGCCATCTTTCCAATTCTGAGTTTTAAATCATTGTGAAATGAGTAGAGTTCAAACCATATGTTTTCTTTTATAAAATAAGTAGTAGAGGGAAACATTTTTTTCACCTGGTTAGTTTGTTTCTCTGCTTCCTGTCAAAATTGAGGAGAAAGATTGGTAGATATAGTACACTATAATTTCTGGTTAAAGATGTTCTTGACTTTGAGGCAATGTTGTTTAACTTCCTTGCATCTTACAAAAAGGTTTCCATCGAATTTTGAAATCAGGGTGATATTAACTTTTGACCTCAAAAATGGAGGCTAGCCCTAGCAGAAACAAAGGCATGTTTTGTTTACTGTCATTGGTATGTCACTGTGGGCATCTTGATAGCTCTCTTTCCCCCCAAATAAAAGCTCCATTCTTCCTCTTCTAAACAAATTCTCCCTCCTCCAGTATTTCAGGATAATAAGAGAGCCAAAATTAGATTCCCAAAGTGGACATTTAGTTTTTAACAACCTAATTGTTTGAAGGCACACTGGACAATGACCTAATTTTATGTGAGTCTGAAGAGACATTTCCTGCCCAGGCCATGCCTTATGAAATTTCCTACAGATGGCTATATTTCTTGATCAAATAAAAATTTTTGTGAGCTGTATCATTCCTTTTGTTGCATATTAAGTAAAACATGCTAGTTCAAGGGAGATGTCCCCTCCACCTTCATTGCTTTCACACTACTATGGGTCCAGATTAAAAAAAAAATCTACCCAGGTTTTTCTACATAATGTTATTTCAGTATTTCAATTGACAGTAACATCAATACATCAGGCTGTGTGGCAACTTCTGACCTAGACTATATCATCGTATTAATCAATCTACTTGTAAAGACATTCAAAGTAAACCCCCCTTGACAGTCACTAAGTTAAGAGAGAAGGCCAGAGGAAGGAAGCAGCACTTCAAATAACACAAATCAAATGGATTTAGAAAAAAAAAAAACAAAAAACAAAACACTTTTAGAGGTCACTAGGAAAGGAATGTTACCTGACAATTCTCCGATTTGATCAATATTTTGAAAACTAAATTTCCTCTTGGGCCAAATTTAGCATAATGTGCCTAGGCTATTGTACACTGAAAATATAGTAAGTTAGGTTGGAAAAGGAACCTCTGTTGGCACTATTTTCTTATGAGATTGAAGCTCCAGAGTGCTGCCTAGTCACTTACTAATTTTGGATAATACTTGAGATTATAAATTATTTAGTAAGAAAACAGAGATGCATAAACTTGCCATTTGAAGATTTGAGGTTGTGGGGACGCCTGGGTGGCTCAGTTGGTTAAGCGGCTGCCTTCAGCTCAGGTCATGATCCCAGCGCCCTGGGATCGAGTCCCACATCGGGCTCCTTGCTTGGCAGGGAGCCTGCTTCTCCCTCTGCCTCTGCCTGCCTCTCTGTCTGCCTGCCTGTGCTCGCTCTCTTCTCTCTCTCTAACAAAAAAAAAAAAAAAAAAAAAAAAAGATTTGAGGTTGTGAACAACAGCAACTTAAAAAGAAGAATATAAAGACTTATTTGCTTATCCCTGCTTCATCATGTAAAAGAACTTCAGTTGGCCTACTCTAAGACAACTCCATTAGGGAAAACTTTAATTAGAAAGAGTAAGACATCATCTAATGATCAGAGAGCAAACACCGATCAGCATGGAGGTTACTGAGAAGCCTGTTTTTCTTACTTAGATGAACAGAGCAATCTTTTACCAACAAGGAAGAAGAAATGAAAGTTCATTTTGCTTGCAATTTTCAACAAAGGAACACTGAGTAATCAAAGAAATAATGCTGAGTGAAGCTTTGGAATGGTGATTGGGGGCGGGGTACGCTCTTTAAACTTTTTTTTTTTTTTTAACTTCAGATACTCTGAAATTCATGGAAAACCATAACCATCATCTCTGCAATATTTTTCCCATTATTTTGAAAAATTATCATCTCTTCACCCATCCTCCTCATCTACACACAAGTGGGCACTATAAAGTACTTAGTACATTAGACCAGTAAGTTTCCTTAAAAAAACCATAGTATAGTTTAATATAGTTCTTCTTATGCAGATTTAGCTCACACAGAGAACACTGACCTAGCATTTTTAATTTTTTCTCCATTAAACCCCATCTATTTATTCATTTAGTTGTGTATAACCCTCATTCGCTATTTCTATTGCATTATATTCCACTGAAAGAACCCACTGTATTTATTTTTTTATCACCTTTGTGGGACATCTAAACTGCTTTCAACTGTCTGTTTGTATAAAACAGTGCTGAGAAGAGCATCCTGTATTTGCCACCATATGGTTCTATGCATGAGTTTTCCTTTGGGCTGTCAGGCTGTGGGGTGGGGAGTAAAACCAGCAGTGATATTAGATTAATGCAAACTTAATTTCATTATATCTGATGGATTGCTCTCCAGAAAGTCTGTGCCAGTTTACATCTCACCAGCACAGCCCCAAATGGTTCCATTTTTCACCCATTACCAGAAGCCAAAATTCTCTTACTTTCTAATTTTTGTCAATATGATGGTATAAAAATCTATCACTCAATTATTTTAATAACCATTGTTTCTAATTACTAAAACCATGGACTCTCTTCATACATACTTTCCCTTTTATTAAATTACATTTTTATTCCTTTTTCTCTTTCAAGTTTAATGTCTCTTGTTGTTATTGTTGGTGATTTGAAAGCACAGTTGATGTATTCCACATAGTAATACCTTGTTTCATTTTAGATAGTGAAAATATATTCTTCCAGACTGTTAATTTTGTCCATGATGTCCTGTGTAGAAAAGAAATCCATAATTTTGATCTGACCTAATCCATAAATATTTCACTTCACCATTTATTATTTTGCTCATTCTTCAGGTTATCAGTCTTACTTTTTTTATGTGAGCAATCATCTGATTTATAAAAAGATACAACAAAATTAATAAAGATACAAAATATCTATTTCAAAACAACATCAAAAACTGAATGTATCTGACCATCCTCAGATCATAACAGGGCAAATGGTTAAGTGGAATAATTCATGCTATCACATATTGCTCAATGAACTGGCAAAAGAACAAGCTAATAATGGCAGAAGAACTCTATCTTTTAAGAATTAGAACAGAGGGGCTCCAGAATCATCTGATACCTGCTCAGTGTTGTACCTCTGGTTAGAAACGTACATGATGAGAACTCCAAGGATCTTCCAGACCCTTCCTTTAAGGTCTTGGTGGCCATAATAACACTTGTGCTGAGTTACTCTCTGTACTAAGCAGTCATCTGCATATGTTCCTGTGTGTGTTCATGATAATTGGTCAAATCTTGGATCCTTGACAATCCTTAGAGCCATGTGGTATTTTTGCTGTAATTTCTCAGCTTCAGCCATTATGCAGTCAGTCCTACAAAGGATACCCTTGGCATACAAATGTCATCACTGACTGTACTAAGTCAGGTTTGTTTAATGGAAAAGTTGATAAAATTGGTATCAACCTGGATGTGGTCAGGTGGGCTCAGCTCTGTGTTATATGGGAAGAATAAGCAGGATAAGGATATTAGGGGATGTCTCTTTCCTTGAATGTACTGAGATTTTTCTTTTCTTTCTTTCTAGGTTTTAATCTATCCTTCTCTTTAAGCCTCTGATGTCAGAGACTAAGCATTTGCTTTGTGGCCACATTCTTTCTTGTTTTCTTTTGATTCCCCGTGTTCATGCCACATTCTCATTTCTTAGTCCTCCTTCTTTAAACAACTTTTTCATTTGGCTTCCAGGACTTGACTTCCTTTAGACCCATTTTAACCATGTCTCTGGCTAATCTTCAAACTCCTTCCTTTATGCTTCTTTTTTATTTCTACCTCTCAGCGTTCCCCACAGCTCCATCCTCAATCTTTTTATTTTTTTCCTAATTCTACTCATTGCACAGGAAACTGCATCCATTCTTAAGATCTGCGATTAACATACATGTCCATGAGTCTCAGATTCTGTCTCTAACCAAGACCCTTCCTCTAACTCCAGACTGGTACATCTAAGTCCTCAGTGAATCACAAATCAGACAGAGGTCTATTGGAGAAGCAGAACCAGGAGGAGATACACTGCAGTAGTCAGTTGGCTTGTGGGATGGTGGGCCCTGACTAAGAAAGTGAGAAATCTGTAGGGCAGTCTGTCAAGAACAGCAGGCTGGAACTCTCAGACAAAGGCTCAAGTTATTATCCACAGGAGCCAATGACTTCCTATCATAGGAAAAAAGTTAAGGTGAGAATATAAATGTTTGTTCCACAAATTAATTGATGTCTTTTATTTCCTTCCTATGGATTTTCTTAACTGCAGAAAGAAACTAACTTATATGTGCAATATTTGTTCTGCACTATATAAATTAAATGTTTTAATTAATAAGAAAAGTAATATCTACTATTTATCAAGCACTTACTATGTGCCCGGTACTGTTCCAAGAACTTTAGTCTGTGACAACACTGTGAAGCATTTTTTTTTTTTTTTAAGATTTTATTTATTTATTTGTCAGAGAGAGTGAGCACAGGCAGACAGATTGGCAGGCAGAGGCAGAAGGAGAAGCAGGCTCCCTGCTGAGCAATGAGCCCGATGTGGGACTGGATCCCAGGATGCTGGGATCATGACCTGAGCCGAAGGCAGCTGCTTAACCAACTGAGCCACCCAGGAGTCCCAACACTGTGAAGCATATTATCATGATTACCAGTTTTCACTTAAAAAGGCTGAGGCATGGAGAGATAAGCATCTTGCCTAAATTCACAGTTTATAAGTGACAGAGTCTGTATTTAAACCCAGGCACTCTGAGTTTAGTGCTTGTACTAAAATTTATTTACTGTGGGAAGGAACTACAATCTTTGTTTACAGAGATAAAGAAGCTAAGATAATGACAGTGAGGGAGGTTTAAAACAATCCAGAGCTTCCAATATAGTTACAGGTTACAAAGGCACACACATTTACCTCTTAAAAACATGAGAAATTTGCTAAGACAGACATAATTATGCAAATTTTTGTGGAAATAATTGGTAGCAAAAATGACCAAATAAACACTGATGGGCTATATAAATTGCTTGAAACATCTTAGAAAGAATGCTTTTACACGCTTGAATGTCTTCAGTATTAAAACTAGGGAACCAATAGGTCACACCCAGCCTGTTGCCTGGGGTTTATTTTAATAAATTTTTTTATGGGAACATAGCTACTATTATTCGTTTACATATTGTCATATTGTCTGTGGCTGCTTTCATGGTAGGAGGCAAGGTTGAGTAGCTGTAGTAGAGACCATATGACCTGCAAAACTGACAATAACTTTCAGTTAGCCCTTTATAGAAAATGTTCGCTGACCAATGTGTAGAAGAAAGCCCTTAGAAATTATTATTGTAAAAACTATTCTGCTTTCTTTCTACAGTTGTCCCAGTATCCAGCTGGCTTTGGGGTGAAGACAGAATTTGGTCATAAGGTCATGAGAGCAAAAACATCCCCCTCAAAATACAAGCAGTCATGCCTTTTTACAGGTGCTTATGTTTAGGTAACAAATCTACTCAAAATCATTTAACACAAATTGCAAGGCAAACTTTGAGCTTTTAGAGCCCTCTGGGAATCATCTGTTTGATTCATTAGCTGTTAAACAGATGTCCTCACATTAGAATTTCAGGGTCCATAAAATGTGATAAGATCTGGGAATGCATCTAAAACAGAGACCATTAAAGACCGGCTCTCTTCATGTGAGTTTCTGTTAGCTCTTCTTCCCACCCGCCTGGTCCCTACTTTGTCTCTTTCTTTGCTTGTTTTTGCTCCCCAGGTACTCACTGGTAAAACTCCCATCAATTTTCTTACTGTTAACCTGCAAAAATTAACAATTCCAGATTCATGTATTTTATGGTTCAGAAACATTTAAAATACACATATTTTTAGATTATTAAAAATAGAATTTCTTGCAAGGTAAAATAGGAGGTTTTTAGAGAAAGTTTCTATTTACCTTGTAGTTTCAATATAAGATAGTATAAAATATTATAAAAGTAAATGGGTTCTTGTTGATTTATATTCTTGTTACATGGTAAATACTTCATCAAAAAGTATTGTATAGTATGATTTCATAAATATGGGGAATTAACAGATATTAAATTATTTATCTGTTTTCTGGCATCAGATTTATCCCTTTATTTATCTTATTCCTTTATTTATTTTTATTTGAAACATCTATGGGAAGTCTATATATGAATATATAGCAACTAGACTGGAAATTTCTTCATTCATCAAACATTTTTTCAAAAATTTCAAAACTTTCTGCAAGTGACTGAGGATACAAGAATGGTTCCAAATTTAAATAATATAATCATTAAAACAGTAATATTTATACCAATAATTATCAAAATATAGGGGCAGCAGTCAAAACTATATTCAGAGGACTACTTCTGGATTTAAATTTTTTCATTCTTAAAGGACTGAAAAATAAAGAATTCAGTTTAAGAAGAAAAACAGTAAGGGAATGCCTGTGTGGCTCAGTTGGTTAAAGGTCCCCCTTCAGCTCAGGTGATGATCCAGGTGTCCTAGGATCCAACCCTGCCAGTTCCTTGCTCAACAGGGAGCCTGTTTCTCCCTCTGCCTGCCACTCCCCCTGCTTGTGCACTCTGACAAATAAATAAATAAAATCTTTAAGAAAAAAAAGGCAAATAAGAAAGCAAATTTAAAATAAAGAAGAAAACAGGGGTGCCTGGGTGGCTCATAGGTTGATCATCTGGCTCTTCTCTATATAGCTTTACCTTATCTAGAATGTCATACAATTAGAAACCTACAGTATCTGGCCTTTTCAGATTGGCTTCTTTCACTCACAAATATGCACTGAAGATTCCTTCATGCCTTACAGCTCATTTTTTTTTTTTAGCTCCAAATAATATTCCATTGTCTGGATGTACAATATTTTATTTATCCATTCACATACTAAAAGACTCTTGGCTGCTTCCAAATTCTGGCAATTATAAAGAAAGCTGCTATAAAAATCTGAGGGCAGGTTTTACTTAAACATAAATTTTCAACTTATTTGGATAAACAACAAAGAGTACAACTGTACAGTGTTATTTCTTTTTAACGTAACAGTAATAGGGTTATGGGCATTAAGGAGGGCACATGATATAATGAGCATTAGGTATTATTTAAAATTGATGAATCATTGAACTCTAACTCTGAAATTAATAATACACTATATGTTAATTGAATTAAAAAATAAATAAAATGTATGAATGGTTATCTTAAAAAAAGAAATTTAACTATAAAAAATTTTTGATGAGGCTTGTTTTCCCTAATTTACTATAAATGCCAGCACTCTATCATATTATACCCAGCCATCTTACATTTATGTTGCTTATTCTGGGCATTTGAAATTTAACTACAATAACTTAATGGAGTATTATGTATTTTATGGCAAGAGAGAGGCACTATTCATCTAAGAAAAAAAGAATATATATAAATTATCCTTATTCTAATTCACTTCTGATTTTGGGAAACTAGTCTGAGGATCCCTAGGGAAAAAAAACCTCTGATTTTCGTTAGGTATCTTCAGGAGATTGCAGAATCCTTTTCTCCAGAGCTCTTTAATGGTGAAATTGATTCATTTTCTGGTTTTATTTTCCTAAGAGCTAGACGGTGGCCTTAGAACACCTGGTCTGGCCTGAGTGTTGCAGAAAACAGAAATTTCCTGCCTATTTCATGATCTTGTGAGGAATATATAAACTAAATAAAACCTTTACATGCTACACAGATATTGAAGGAAGTTCTGAGTGTCCTTTCATTTTATATTCTACTAATAGAACTAAGAAACAGTCCTAACTTCTGAGACAGTCAAGGTCCATTTTGTCAAAGGGCATTCCTTCAAGTGATAGGATGGATTAGGCTGATAAATTATAAGGATGTTGCATGGGGATATTGCTTTGGAGTCAATCCAGTCCTGGAGAGTCCATACCACTCTAAAAGAGAAAGCCTGACTGGGGAGGTACTTGTTCTTCACTATGAACTTGTGGTTGTGGTGGTCTATTTTATGCCTGCAGTACCTGTTGACTGGGAGTATAAGGTGTTAAGAAACTGGTAACATGGCTTCTTTAGATAGCACCAAGAGGATGACAGGGAGGAAAGAGATCTGGTATAAATCTGGCTTTGCCTCTAGGTGGAAATGTAGCTCCTTGTTGAAGAAAGAGTGACACTTTCTAAGTAACAATTATCTGCACAGCTATGTGTCTTAATGACTAAATTGCGTGTGAAAGTGGCATACAGATCTATCAGGGAGTATATGCATAGTTAATTATGTCTGAAATAATAAATGTATGATTTTTCACAGAATAAGGTAAACAGCCAATTAAAATAAGATATGATATACACTTTTTCTACTCATTAGTCAAGGCATAAAACATTTTAACATTGCCTAAATAATTTACTTGTTAAAATAAAGGGAAATGCTTAAAACATTAATAGGGTACTTTACAATCTTGAAGTCAATAAGTTATTATATGATGGTTATGTAAATAATTCACCACTCCATTCAGCAGAAGAGGACAAAGGCTATTCTGCACAGTGCAAATACTTCAAATTTGCCATAGATTTCTCCACTGGGTCAAGCTAGCTTCAGTGGCTTCTCAGAGATGAAGCCTGGAGACAGTTTTATGCTATTATTCTACTTAAATTTCTCTCTATGGAAATATTACTAACTGTAAACTTTTACTTATTGCTACTATGATCAGAGCACTATTCAGGGGGTATGAAAAGAGGCAAATAAATACTGAGTGATCATACTTAACTTCTTGAGCAAAAATAAAATAGAGTTTAGCAAAAAAAAAAACAAACGTATACACGTATCAGATAAAATTCACTTTCAATATTCAAATCTCAATAGACTTCATGATTTAGTATGCAAGAGAAATCTTATGTTTCTAGAATAATTTGACCCAATATAATTCACAGAACAGATTATGTGCCCCAAATGTATGAAACGAGATAAAAAAGGCAAAGGACCACAAAACACCTTCAGTCGGATTCACTTCAAATGCAGATGTGGATAACATTTGAAGTGAGGGGAGGAGTGCAATCCATTCCAGGGGGAAGGAGTGTATGAAGTAGTCCAAGTGAAGACACTATCAGAGAGGAAAGCTTGGAATTCTACTCTCTGAAAGGAATAGTTCTGATAAACATCCCTGCTTCTGACTAGCTTATACAGAAAACAAAGTAGACATGGCTCTCTACAGAAGATGGCATGTTCTCAGTATGTTGCCTTATGGAACACTTCAATTTCCTATCTTTAATGATCTCATCCCAAATGAATTTTCCTGAAGTTTTAATTCACCGACTTATTTGGGCTAAGGGTCTTAATATATGCCCAAATGTTTGAATGAAACAGATTGCTAAAATAAGAAGAAACACTGGATTATACAACAAACGTGTGACCACTGCCATTTTATTCTGACACTCCAATTAAAGGGAGTAAATTAGGGATCACCACATTATATAGAATTACCATGTATGTTCTTTGATGGCACTAGGAAAATATAGGAATCTATGTATTTAAAAAAAAAATCAATGGTGTAATTGGCTTACCAATGCATCCACATTCTTACCATCCCTGGACTCTGATACACATTTGACAAGTATGTTTGCTCTAAGAAATTCACCACCATTCTTCTAACAGTTTATAATAGTTATAAACTATTATAAACAATGTATAATAGTTATTGGTCACAAAATAGTTATAAACAGTTGATTGGTCACAAAAGAAAAAATGAAGTATACCACTAACTCATTTCTCATCACTAATGGATTACATAATGGGGTCCAACTGCATCTAATCTCTTCACCTAAGTGTGTTTGCTTGAAGAGGATTAGAAGCTGATTCTGGAAAATGCTTCCTTTCATCTTGGAAGCCCTTCTCCATCTACAGATAAGCATTATCAGAATTTCTGGAGACAAACCATTCATCATTTTCTAAAATGCAAAGAGTATTCACCATGCACATAAAACCATAGATACACACATGGGATTTCCAAGTGAATGCATACACACCCCCACCACATTCCTTTTGTGGCATATGCTCAAGAGATGGCAATTATTCAACAAAACACACAGTTCTTAAGTATGATGAGCATTGCAAAAATAAATGGCCGATTTTTAAAAACTTAAGCACAATAAAATACATCTATAACTGAAACTTTACAGAGCAACATTTTAATCTTCCTTCCTTATAGACATTTAAATAATGTAGAGTAAAAGAAAAAAACTGCCAAACCTATTGCTACATTTCACTGTACATTTTACAAGCTTATAAAGCACCATAATATTGCAAAGAGTTCATTATTTCAATACATTCATGGTGATTGTTAGCTTTTTTTCCCTTCTCATTTTGTTTTTAATTTGACAAACATAAGACAGAGTTCCAAAGGTGATTTCATTTGAGTATTGTTTGTTTGGATTCCAGGCAAATGATAATTTATTAGATTACTCTAAAGTTTATATATTTATTAAAAACTACCAAATTAGTGTATCTTTACAGTGACAACTTCCAAGTAGTAAACCCTCACAATAACATGATTATCACAGCTTTTCCAATTCTGAATAGCTGTTTCCTTGCTTTTATAAACGTGTTTGTATCTGTATTAAAAATGATGTTTGAATGCACTGTTTTTACGATTACTGCATTTGTTCTGAAAATACGAAACACCTAAAAATGTCATTAAAATACTTAAAATATGTCCCTGAAAGGTGGGCTTGAGGTACATTACCCACTTAAAGCTTAGAATTTTCAATTGCTTTTGCCTTTCTGAGCACCATAACTTTATTTTCAATATACACTATTATTTTCTTAGTACCAGAGAGAAGATGCCTCAAATTAACACTACAGCGATTGGGGGCACAACTGATTTGGAAAGTAATTTTTTTTCTATTTCCTCTATCTTTTCAGGCACACAACATTAAAACAACATCCTATTAAAGAGCTTCATAAAGTCATAATAGGCAAGACAATCTCAAAGTCAAGTGTGTCAGCTAATAAACTTACAGAGCCATTAAATCTACACTCTTTACCAGCCATTCAGTTTATACCCTACCAAAATAAAACTTGCCTAAATAAGAAAAGCAATTTTAGATTTCAAACATTAGATGAACACATATTCTCACTGGGATGGAAATGGAGATTTTTATTCTTCTAGATGCTACACAGCATGAGCCCGCATAGGGACATGGGACAGATCAGGGTGGAAAGGAAGAACAATGGTGACAGAGTTGCGTCAAATGGTAGAGACACTGCACCCTCCCACACTATACCCACTGTCCATACACAGCGAAATTAAACCAACTGAATATAAACTAAGTAAAATCAAACTAATTAAAGAATTAACTAATTAAAATAAAAACTTTATTTGCTCAGTCACTTTAATGACATTTCAGTTGTTTAACAGACACACATGGCTACTGGTTATTGAATTGGATAACATAGAAGAGAGCACGTGGATCACTGCAGAAAGTCCTTTAATTCAGCCCTGGGTAGAATACAAGTCACAAACTAGTGTCTCAATTTAATATAGCTTAAGTTTCAAATAACCTGGGCAGCCTGACTCTTCTTAGTTTTAGGAATATGCAAAGTTTGCAATCTTTATTTTAACATGGATTCATTTTTAAATACTTTTTACTATATATATAGAAAGAAAATTGAGTATTCATGGTCAATCTACATGATTTTTACAAACTGAAACCAAACCCCACCTCCCCCCAGTAGCCAGCACCTGGATAAAGAAATAGAATTCCTTACTGGCATCCCAGAACTAGCTCCTCCCCTCACCCCCTTATCAATGCCTCCTTTCCAGTCATTACACCAATACCGATTACTTTGCTTATTTTATATAAAAGGGATCATATATTATCTAGTCTTCCATGTTTGGCTTTTTCTGTAAAAGATTATGTTTCCAGGGTTCATTTATATTATTGTGTGATTCTGTAAATGGCCAGTTTTCATTGCTGTATAACTGGAACCAGCAATACACATACACACGTATACACACGAGACAGAGAGCAAATATTTTCAGGTTTGTGAGCCATATGGTTTCTTTCACAGCTTTAACTCTGCCATTGTGGAGTCAAAACAACCATAGTCAATGCATGAAGAATGGAGGTAGTAGCTGTGTTCCAATAAAACTTTATCTACAAAAACAGGCAGTGGGTTTTACTTGGTCCTCGTGCTGTAGTTTTCTGTGTGACTAAGTCACAGTCTCTTCATTCTCCTGTTGATGGCCACCTGGAAAATTTCTAGTTTGGGTTATTATTAGTGGTCTGGGAACATTTTACTACGTATTTTTGTTGAATATTTGTAATTCTCTTCTTATGATTCCTCTACCTGGCATGTTCCCCACTCACTGTTCAGGTATTTAACTCTTAGCACATACTTTAAATCTCATCCCCTGTTATGAGTCAGATTGTGTCTCCCCACTCCCTTGAAGTATGTTGATGTTCTAACTTCCAGTAGCTATGAATGTGACCCTACTCAAAAACTTGATCTTTGTGGATGGATGGTCATGTTAAGATGAGGTTATTAGGGTGGGCCTTAATATCATATGACTGAGTCTTTATAAAAAATGGGAAATTTGAACCAGAGATATGCTTAGAGGGAAGACAATCTGAAGATACAGGAAGAACGCTATCTACAAGCCAAGGAATGCCTGAGGCTACCAGAAGGTAGGTGAGAGGCATGGAACAGGTTTCCCCTCACAATCCTGAAAAGAAACTAACCCTCTGACACCTTGATCTTGGACTTCCAGCCTCCAGAACCATGAGAAAACAAATTCTCATTTGTGAATCTGTGTTACTCATTTGTGTTTTTTATGCAACTCTAGCAAATTAATACACCGTGGAAGAGAGGCCTCCCCTGACTACCTATCTATAGGAGCATTCTCCCCGTTACTTCACTTGGTCTTGCTTGTTTTACTCACTACCCACTTCTCTTTATTTTTTATTTTCCCTGCTAGAATTAATTTTTAAAGATTTTATTTATTTATTTGAGAGAGAGAGAACATGAGATGGAAGAAGGTTCTAACCTTCTAAGAGGGAGAAGCAGACTCCCTGCGGAGCTGGGAGCCCGATGGGACTTGATGCCAGGACTCCAGGATCATGACCTAAGCTAAAGGCAGTCGCCCAACCAACTGAGCCACCCAAGCACCCCCCCCCCCCCGCTAGAATTAATTTCTATGAAAGCAAAGATCTCAACTGACTTTTGGACTACTCAGCTTTCCTTACATAGTATACTTAAGTGATCAATAAAATATTTGAATGTGCAGGGTATCTAGTGTTGCAATTTTTAATCGATACTTAGAACTGAAAGTAGCTGGAATAGTAAAGTCCACAAGCACAAGTGAGTTAACTATGGAAGAATTAATAGTTTTACAAGATCCAGACTGAGTGACATTAATATGAGATTAGGAAGAATTTTAAGGAGTGGAAAAACAGAAGTCAGTCTCTGAAATTAGTATGTATTGAGCTAAAATGAACCAATTATACTAGGCACTGCCATATTTTACTGCTCTGCTATATCCTACCTTATTTAACTTCCATAAGTCAGTTTCTTCATATAAACAGTGAGGAAAGTAGTAATGCCTACTCGTTAGGATTACTGCACAGAATAAATAACAAAATGCCTGCAATTTACTCTGTACACAGTCCAGTACAGAAAGTGTGCAATAAATGTGAACTTACAGAATTTGCAATGCATTTAACAGAAGAGGAACTAAACACTGACAATGCTCAAGGGCCCACCGCTTATAAGTGGCAGAATCAAGTACTGAATCCGGGATCATTTGGCCTCACTGATCATTCTGCATTCCTATTTATATGCTCTTTCTGGACATTTTTACAGCTATTGGCTTGATTAGTATTCCTTTTGTGAGAGTAGAAGTCTTTTTTAGTTTTCAAGAGGAAGCAAAACTGGCTGCTTTGAAAGGCTGCCTCGGTTATTTTGAGATGTGGTCACAATAGGAGGCCTTGTATGTCAAACTCAAATTGTAGACCCCAACACTTAAAACAACTACAGAAGTTTAAGAGCAGTGCCATGCCAATTTAAACCTAGTTGAGTAATGACAACATCATAGAGCTCTTTCTGATTCTCTGATTTTACATACTCACAGAGAGATTTGGAGAGATTTAAAAGTGTTCACTCTAAGGATGGGAATTTAGAGATTTGAAATCTTAATAGAAAGACTCAAACATGATTTTCAGCATTGCCAGCAATGGTCTGGCCCACAGAACAGTTTTCATTACGATAGAGGTCAGTCAGCAGGGGTAAATCATGGCCATCATGAGTGGTCATACAGTCTTCAGAGATGAACACACCTTAGAATGACAATCTGGTTGGATTGTTTTTAAAAGATAGTGTCTCTATCTTTTGCATCTAATATAGTATTATGTTTCCCTGGTACTGCCAGGGAAAACTATGTTTCAGGTTTGCAGAAAATCAACCTTTTCCTTATTAATACTGGCCAAAACTAGGGGCGCCTGGGTGGCCCAGGTGGTTAAAGCGTCTGCCTTAGGTCATGACCCCAGGGTCCTGGGATGAGCCCTGCTCCCGCTGCTCTGGCTCCCAGCTCCCTGCTCAGCAGGGAGTCTGCTTCTCCCTCTGACCCACCCCCCCCACACATGCCTAGGGTGCATACTCACACGTGCACTCTCTCTCTGCTATCTCTCTCTCAAATAAATAAAATCCATTTAAAAAGTTCTTGCTAAAACTAAATTATAGAGAAAATAAAATCCTAATTTTAAAGTAGTGGTAGTACTCTACCCATATACCTAAAAATGTAGCTGCGTCTATAAACATACATCTACAAACAAAACACTGCTGCAAACAAATTTCCTACATTTAATGATATTTTTGCTTTCTGAGAAGAACCTTATGTTGATAAATTGCTATCCCAATACTCAAACCTTCTATAACTTAAGGACATTCAAGGTGAGGAAGAAGGTCCAGAATCATCTACTAGGAGTTGTTAATGGTCTCCAGTTTCAGACAGACCAGGCATCTGGAATAACAATTTCATGAATGTGTACCAATATCAGGTAGACAATGAATCAGAGGCCATTTTTCCAAAATGTATAGGTAATGCTAAGTGAAATACTAACAGCATCGTCAAAGGCAAGAACATGTCTCACATCAACTCAAGGTTCTAACCTCATGCTATTCTGAGATTTTAACCCTAAATAATGGTCCAGTCTTTCCTTGTCATAATCAGCCTGTAGTTGACAAAACAAATTACAAAGGATTTTAGCTTTGCAGTATTTATTAACCAATATTTGACTGCATTAAGTAGAAATGAAGTCATTTTATATTATGAACATAAACTTTGACCTGTTGAAGAAATACATATATATAAGAAATATAAGAAATATATATATGTGTGTGTGTGTGTGTGTGTGTGTGTGTGTGTATAGAGAGAGAGAGAGAGAACAACTGGCATGGGACAAATGTGTAAAAAATATACAATCATGTATCTATAACTGAATACCTAGCCCTTCATAAAACCAAACGACATAAAATCTTTGTGTTTTAACTTCTGAGCTGCTCATGGCTGTCTGATTCAGTGCTCTCTATTCAGGGACATGTCTGCTTCCTTTGGGACATTTTCTGCCTGCCGATGACAAGGATGCTGTTCCAAAATGAAATTTGGAGCCCAAATTTAAATTGAATCTCACCCTCCAGAGTAAACAATAGATGGAAGCTGCCTATTAAATCATCAACGTTTAATTAAATCCTTTGCAGCTGTACGATCCCCATACTCAACAAGGTGATAAATGCATTGTATTTTAATTTAGTTATTTTTTGTACTAAACCCAATGCAAAAGAGAGAGAGAGAGAGAGACTGAGAGAGAATATATGATATTTACCTAGTTACCAAGAATGGATTCACTACAACTTCTTGATCACAGCGGAGTGAAGCGTTTTAAAACACTGGAACCAGCAATTTGGAGTCAAATCTTGACAATGGGGCCTACTAAACTCTATGACTTTGGACAAATCAAATGACCTTTCTTAGCCTCAGTTTCTTAGATTAAATCACTGGTTCTAATTCTCCTTCCAATTCCCCCTGTATTCACACTACTGTCATGGCGTAATTGTCGATGCAGGGTATCACTCCTGCCCTTGACTTTGAGCTTCGCCATGTTAACTTGTTCTAGCCAAAGACATGTAGGTGGAGGTCAATGTGCCACTTCTGAATGTCGGTCTGAAAAGGCCCTGTGTGTTTCTGCTTACTCTTGCATTCTGTCATCACCCAAGAGTAAAAGCTCATCCTAGGCAGCTACTTCTCTTTGATCCTGAGTTCTATGATCAACAGGTGAAGAGTAGAACTGCCCTACCCCATCTAACCTAGATGAACTGCCACAGCTGACTTGCAAGCACATGAAAAACACATATTTTATGCCACTAGGATACTGTGTTATACAGCATTACTGATGAAATGAGAATTAAGATGGCTTCTCAGTCATAGTTTTGGAAAAATTAAAAAGAGCACCCATTTATTTAAGGAACAATAAATGCCTATTATTCACAAGACCCATTGGTACAAGGTTGGGGGATTAGAGAGATAAGGTCCCTGCCATCAGGAAGACTGCATTCTAGATGTAATGTGTATATTTGATTATCTATAACATGGCATTCCTAACATGTATGCATAATATGGTAGGCACAGTGGATACTGAGATAATAATTATCTTAGTTACTTAGTTATCTTAGATAGTGGATACTAAGATAATAACTATATAAAAAAATGTATTAGTAATTAATGTTAGTAGTTCTGTTCCATGTTGATGTAATGGAGAATGACAAACCTAAAATGGAAACCATACTACATCATGAAAATATAATGCCTAACAACTACCTTCTTGGACAAAAATTTTCAACAAGCAATTTGTTCAAAAACGGATAATAAGTAAAAAAAACAAAAACAAAAAAACTGCAACATAAGACAACATATAGGTCTTGAAATTAGCAATGTTATTCTACAGGTTATTTTTTTTTAAAGATTTTATTTATTTATTTGACAGAGAGAGAGAGGAAATGCACAAAGAGGGGAAGAGGTAGTGGTAGGGGGGAGGGAAAGGGAGGCCTGATGCAGGGCTTGATCCCAGAGCTTGATCCCAGGACCAGGAGATCATGACCTGAACCAAAGGCAGACTTTTAACTGTTTAACCGGCTAAGCCACCCAGGTGTTCCATTGTTCTCTACAGGTTTTCGAGGCCTGAGAAACTTAGAGAGGAAGTAAGTTTGATTTACTGATGTCACATAGTATGATGGCTAGTTTTATGTATCAACTTCACTAGCACAGGTATTTGGTTTATCATTATTCTGGGTGTTTCTGTGGAGGATGTTCCTGAGGATATTAACATTTGAATCATCAGGTTGAGTAAAGCAGATTGTCCTCCACATTGTGAGTGGTCACTATCTGTTCAAGTCCTGAATAGAACAAAAAGGTAGGGTCAGGGAGAATTCCTTTTCTCTGCCTTACTACCACATAGCTAGGACACTGATCTCTTCCAGTCTCTGAACTCGGGACTAGCACTAGACCTTACATAACTGGCTCTCCTTGCTTGCTCACTGCAGATTGTGGAACTTCTCAGCTTCAATAACTGCATGAGCCAATTTCTATACCCTCAAATTTTTATATCCTTATCATAAATATCCTCTCTTTATATATACACACATATACACATGTGTATATACATATGTGTATATGTGTGTACATACATGTATGTGGGTAGGTGTGTGTGTGTGTACACACACACATCTTACTGATTCTGTCTCTCTAGACAACCTATACTAACATATCCCAAATACAGAAGCTGCTCCTTTTTCTTTGACATTCTGTCAAACCACATTTAAACACTGCAAATCCATAAACAAATATTCCAAAACAAACCAAAATAACCACAAAGGATATCTCAAATGAAAGAGATGTCACATATTTCCTTTACAGCTTTAAATTCTTATGATAGTGTATGCATACAAAGAGATAATCTATTTCTGTAATGATGAAATAATAATTTTGAAGTGACACCAGAACATCTTTGAATGTTATAGTTGAAAAGAAAATGAGAGAATTACTCATTCATCATTTTATAAGAGAAAATTCCCCTGGGGGAAGCTCAAATTTGCCAAGGTCATAGACAATGTCAAACTTGAGATAATAGTACTAGTAAGACATATCATCTACTGAGTACTTATGTATCTCCCACTGTGATTTACAATCATTACTGCATTTGATAATCACTGAACAAGTAAGTCATGTGTTATGATTATCTTCATTTTTTAAATGGTGAGATAGCTTAGAAATGTTAAGGAACATTGTGTGTGGCCCACAGAAGTGGTCAAACCAGTCATAAGCCATTTGACTTTAGAGCAGAGCTTCTCAAACTTTAATGTACATACAAATCCTTAAGGATTTTGTTAAAATGCCTGAAATTCACTTCAGAGAGTCTGACAGAATTGGTATGGGGCAGCCTTCTATAGTATTAACATTTAAAAAAAAAAATCTCTCCCAGATGATTCAAACGTGCAGCCTTGGTTGCAACTCCTACTTGGAGCCTGTATGGCTAAGTTCTTTTTATATCTCCTGTACTCTTTAGAAAAAGCATTCAGAAACAGGCCATTACAAATTACAAAGTACACAATCTCCTTGTCCTTAATACTGGATTTGACTTTTAGCAGGGAAGGGACACTAGAAAACAGGAGAGTCATTAAAAACGTGTTATAATTAGGATGGAAAAGGAAGCCATTTGGGAAAGTAGATGTTAACAATTTTATAAACCAAAATAATATCAATAATATTAATAATAACAATGTTCAATTGTTTTAGACTAAATTTCAAACTTACTACAGTGGTAGACTGGCTTAGCCTTTCCAATTAATTTCCTCCCTAAAACAGAATTAAACATTCAACACCTTTGCCATGTGAATTTTCAGAACATCCACCAGAGTAGGCGAAGAATAGGTCCTGCCTCCTACTAATGTTGGCTTTGCAGGCTGCTAAGGCTTCCAGTGTACTTGTAGAACTCACATAGGCCCTTTGCGCTTGGGCCATCAATTCTGAGATTCTGCCCCCCGTACTGACTGGCACCAGAAGGAGAGACACATTGACCAGATATGAACTCAATCCCCACCCCATCCAACTCCTGCAGAATCCCAGCTGATCCACAGAACTGTGAGTGAGAAATAAATGCTTACTCTTATAAATCACTACATGCTGGAGTGCTAGAGTTTGTTGTTTAGTATTATTTGGAAAAACAAAACAAAACCTAATTAATATGATATCTAAATAGAAACATTCTATGTTACACATTGATTATTCTTTTTTTTTTTCAACTGACAGAGAGAGACAGCGAGAGAGGAACACAGGCAGGGGGAGTGGGAGAGGCAGAAGCAGGCTTCCCGCTGAGCAGGGAGCCCGATAAGGGGCTGGATTCCAGAACCCTGGGATCATGACCTGAGCTGAAGGCAGATGTTTAAGGATTGAGCCACCCAGGCACCCCTGATTATTCTTTTCACTGACCAGTATGAAACACTCCATATCTTCTTAATGATTCTGAAATTCCTGAATGAGTTCTAGTGGAAGGCATCCCTCTTCCTACTATGGAAATAAGAAAAAGCCAGTTGGGATATGGGCATGTGACCAGGCTCAGCACTCAATCATATTCAATTTGTAGTTTAAATCTCAATATAAAGAAAGAAAGCAATAGAGACTGTGGAAAATCCCATTTCTGGGGGACAGGCAAGATATAAGTGTTGCCACTAAATTCTGTTGATGGAAATGGCAAACTATGGAGCCCCATATTCAAAGGTGGTGGTAACAGTGCCCTCACTAGACTGCTTCTGGGACACTATTTTGGCTGGCCTTGGACTGCCTCTCCTCCATTTTTTCCTGCAGTTTTCCATGCCTCATTTCAAGATCCTCCTGTGTCTCCTCTGAGCTGTCAATTAATCTTCCAATAAACATGACTTCTGCTTATATCAAGCAGGGCAGTATTTCTCACTTGCAACTAAAATGTCTTCATGTCCTATTTGCCTTTGTTTATTTAATTCTCAAATATTTATCCAATACCTGCTATGTATCAGGCATTGTACTAGGCTCTAGAAATAAAACAGTGTGAGGCTCAACTGCTCTCAAAAGATACATACAATTGTGTTCAAACAAGAGTCAACAAAAATTTTTAATTTTTTATTACAGAAGAGTGAAGTTCAAAAAAAAAAAAAGATACATATAAACACATACAGTTGACTCTTGTTATTCATAATAATGATGATTTATCAAGTCACCACAAACACTAGTGGTTAGTGAACACTGAACCTGGCTCTTAGGGTTTAATACAGGGTTCAGTTCTAATGAGCCTCTGACCACAACATTTTTAACAAATGATCAATTTATAACCTTGTTTTATGTGTGTTTCTGTTTAAATACACTTTATTATTAAACTTCATTTAATAAATATTATTCAATAAAATTTGAATCATGGCCAATGGCACCATAAGTCATGCTTGAACACAGCTTATCTAACACCTCCATTTTCTCTGTGAAGCACAACACAGCATTCCTGTGCTTAGTGATACTAGAGAGCACTTCAGCCCTACACTTGAGGGCCATTTTAAACAGGGAAATCGCCAAGAAAAAAATCACAAAAATGTGAAAAATAGGCACTAAATATATTCTGAGAGGGACTCATGCTTACAGTTTATACAGAACTGAAATAAGAAAGGATAGTAGTACCTTATTCTCCCTCAGCTGGGAATGTGCATATTGAGTGACTCAGATTTTTCACCCATCTGTGCATATCTGTAAATGATCATGAAAGCCCAGTGAGTACCGACTTGGGGATTAAAATAAACTTTAGCACATAGATGAATTCACACACATGAAATATGTTAACAATGAAGACTGACTATATACAGATTAGATAAAGAGACAGAGATACAGGTATATAAACATACATGCAGGTATGTGTGTATAAATATTGAATCATTCAATACTGAATAACAAGGATTAGGGGAGCTGACCCTATGCACAGTCAAAAATCCACATATAGCTTTTGACTCCCCCAAAACTTAACTACTAATAGCCTACTGTTGACTGGAAGCACATTTGATTAACACATATTTCGCATGTTATATGTATCATATACAGTGTTCTTGCAATAAGGTCAGCTACAGAAAATGTTAAGAAAATCATAAAAAGAGAAAATATATTTATAGCACTATACTGTATTCATCCAAAAAAATGCATATAGGTGAAACTGCACAGTTCAAACCCATGTTATTCAAAGGTCAACTGTAATTTCAATGTATGATGTGTTTTTAGTAAAGAAATGTGAGATGTAAGATACATGAGAATTTCTGAGAATGGGAGGACAGTAAGGAAGGAGAGCCCTATGTATGGCAAGCAGGATAAGACAGACTTAAGACATCTTATTTGAAGTACACTTTGGAGATGAACAAGAGGTAGACTTTCCAGACAAAGGAAAAGCTTCTGCAAAATCCCAGATATGAGACATCACAAACCATTGTGGGAATGATCGACTATGGAAAAGGAAAAAGGTAATGTTGACTGAATAGGACGAAAAAGGTAAATTTGGCTCTGAAAATATATTTTAAATTACACTAATGAGCACAATGTATACAGGAGAGCATTCTCAGATTTGAGCTTTGGCAAAATAACTTTCATGATTATGTGATAGTTGAATCAACAGAGAATGAACTGGGAATTCCAGATGGGAGGAACTCATAAAAACAAGAGGTACGACGCTAAACTAAGACTGGGAGAATGGAAGTAGGTTTCAAATCCACAGGATTTGAGGACAAATTAAGTATTATAAAGTGGGAAGAAGAACCAATTAGGAGCTAATCAGATTTGGTTTTTACCTTTAAAATCCTTAATAGAGGGACACTGGGGTGGCTCAGTTAGCTAAGAGTGTCTTCAGCTCAGGTCATGATCTGGGGATCCAAGCCCCACCTGCCCCACATCTGGCTCTCTGCTTAGCTCTCTCTAGCTTTCTCTGTGTCAAAAAAATAAATAAAATCTTTAAAAAAAAAATAAAATCTTTAACAGAGCCTGAGTATAAAATAGGCAGTTCTGCTAATAAAAACCATGAGCCTGTACATGCCCATATGTAAATAACAATGAGACAGACAAGTAAAGTATTTCAATCATTAGTGAAAGTAAAGAAAATATTGCTCAGCATAATTTTTTAATCCCTTGGTCCATGGTTCCTGTATTATCTGAAATAGGAACAATGAAAATATACTTAATATATATCATTTTCACAATAAATTTGTTATATGAAAAATCTCCCATAATTCTCATAACTATGAAATCAACTTTTCAATGTAAAAAATATCTTTGTTCTATTAGACACAATAGCATATGTATGTGTCAGTATATGGAAAAACAGCAAGGATGGATATATTTGAAAAATAGTAATTTATATACTTACGTGTACAAGACTTACTGTTTTTCCAGTTCACAGAAAAACATGAACACTTTACTGATTTCTAGATCTACAGCTGCCCAGATACCGAAAGTATGTATGTGGTGGTGACCTAAGTATGATGTGATACCAAAAAAATCTATTTTTTAAAAGGCTTTACTCTTCTATTTGAAAGAGGGAGAAATAGGCATAGTGACAGAGAGCACAAGTGGGGAGGAGAGGAAGAAGCAGGTTCAATCCCAAGACTCTGAGATCATGATCTGAGCAGAAGGCAGATGCTTAATTGACTGAGTCTCCCAGATGCCCCTCCACCACAAATCTATTGATCACATAATATCAATGGTTTCAAGTAAGTATCCAATAGGAATGCCCAGTGGGTAGTCTTAGGTACACACTTCTTTTTATTTTGTAGATTTACAGGAAAAGCAAGCACAAATATAGCCTAATTAAAATTATGTGAGCAACACACTCATTAGGTATATCATGATCTGAACTATGTCTTGCAGGTCTTTCAAATTAATTAATTATGCCTTTGCTATCTAATGGCTTCCCTTAGCCTACCATTTTTTTTTT